>CABFVX010003446.1:8653-55817 GCA_902151425.1 Timema shepardi | reverse complement strand
CGGTCCCGGCAAAGATTTATCTGATTACCAAACCCTTCCTTCACCTCTGACAAGACATCTTGTGAATGTGAGGAATGCCAGGCCTCCACCGTGGTTCGGATTCCACGTTAAACTGTAGGTCCTCCATTTCATCTCACAATCACCCTACCATTACACATTAGCGTAAGTGTGTATAACCCGAACGGGTAGTAAGACGCGGTGCTAATAATAATAATATATATAAAATCGATGGCGTGAGCATCGAACTTTAAATATCGTTTTGAGAACATCGATGTCCGATGTTCAGGCCTACCAGTAACTGCCAGCGGGAGAAGTAAGACAAACTAACAAAGACAAGAAACTGTTTGGATAGAAAGATGGTTTTGAAATGAGTGTTTTTACAAACAGTGGACGACGGATTGTGGTTATTATAATTTTTGAACAGACAATATCAAGAATTGTCTATTTTAAAAAAATAATTATAATTTGACATGAATGTATTGTTTTATGATAATGATTTGTTTGAATTTGAATTTTTGAATTTATTAAATATAAATGTACTTCAGATTTATTTACTTAAATTATTTTTAAAAAAAACACCTGTTGTATTGACAAACAAAATCGATGTTTTGAAGACGATGTTTCCCCTCTCCCATCGATGATGTTATTATTATTATTATTATTATTATTATTATTATTATTATTATTATTAGCACCGCGTCTTAATACCCGTTCAGGTTAAACACACACTAATGTGTAATGGTAGGGTGTTTGTGAGATTAAATAGAGGACCTACAGTTCAACGTAGAATCCGAACCACGGGGGAGGCCTGGCATTCCCCACATTCACAAGTTGTGATTAATACACGTCTTGCCACAAGTGAAGGAAGGGTTTGATAATCAGATAAATCTGTGCCGGGACCGAGGATTGAGCCCCGGACCCCCAACACAGAAGTCTGACACCTTACCCCTAGACCACCAGGTCACCCCCATCGATGTTAAAGTACCGATGGGAACATTGATGTTTTTCTTTCGACTTCCATCCCTAGTCGGGATAAGAAGGTGAAAAGGTGGGAATTGGAATGTTTCTTTCATCCCCTCTGTTGCCAAGCGAGGGAATTTTCACGAAAAAAAAACTCAACCTCCAGGGGCAATGACCTTGACTGATTTATGGCAGGGCCTTTATAACAAAGCAAATACAACTTTGTAGCATGAAGCAGCAGCCTTCATTCATACAATCTTAATCCCTTGGAAGTATTGTTCGAGGAATCTTCCTTCTACTGCGTTGTTCTTGCACAGTAGTTCACAAGTTGTCGCTTCAAGATATACACCGCTTATTCTCTGCTTCTCTTCTGACAGGTGAGCAATTTAAGCTTTTACTCATACTAAAGCAATCTTTTGATGTTTGTAGGACTTACAGAATCATATAAGTCTAGGAAATACCCTTAAAATTTACTTTAATAGGGTAGCTAGGAATAGTTTTTTTTTTACCACGGCATCTTACTACCGGTTCGGGTGATTCGTATATATGATTATTGCTCTAGTGGGGTACGTATGAGGAATCAAACATTTTAGAGGTAATCTACCAGCATTTGCGTGGAAGGAAAGTGGGGAAACAATTTAAAAAAAAACACCCTTAGTAGATCCAACCAGGATTCAAGCCCCGATCAATAGGCTAGTCTATCACGAGAGTGACGCCTTAGTCCTTTTGACCAATGAGGTGGGTAGGAAGGTATAATTATATAGGAAGTGTGACTGCGTTCACACGGAGAGAGTTAGATTTAGGAAACAATTCTCAGTACACCCAGATGAGATCCGAGCCCCGGACATCCTTGTCATCGGCAAACCAAGCGAGACGAGGCAGACACCTTGATCCACGTGCCCACCAGTGAGGGCCGCCAAACACTAAGTTATAAGTTATTTAATTATAGTAGAACATTATTGTTCTAAAATATAATGAATGTATTGACAGTCTCGAGTCTCATTCCCAATTTAGCAACTATTTAAATTATTTTGTGGGCATCCAGAACCCCTTAATTAGTATTAATATTAATTGTATTACCCTTTACTTATTTAATATCTCTCCAAGCTAGTAGTTGCGTATCCTAACTTAATCCTAATACAAACACAACAACCAGACCTTAGATCGTTAATATACTTTATTTTGGTACATGTTCTAGTGAAAGAGAACCAATTTTATACCACATTAATTCATTCGCCCCTTCGCTGGTAATTGAATCCGGGACTATATGAAATACAATCCCATATATTTTGTTGTGCTATAGGGGGTGGAGAAAGGGGGTTTCTACCTGAGGTAGCTTGTGGTGTAGTCCCCCAACAGGAGATAGCGAGGAATTTTGTAAGCATTGAATCCCTCTTGAAGAAGTTTGAAGTTTAAAAAAAAATCATCACTAGGGTTGTAGGTTGTATTGTAAAAGCTACTAGCCTTAAATGGAAAAGAACATTTACTCTACTCGTCCGACACCTAAGCTCAGCATGTAGCATGTCTGCATTAGCGTTTAAAGTCCCGGGTTCGATTCCCGGTATGGCTAAAAAGATAATGTGAAATTGAAGTTCCCCCTTTTAATACAATGAATTAACGATTAGGGCGGCTAGGTGATGTGTCTACTTTAGATTTAAATTAACTCGCCTCGGTGGAGTAGTTGGTTAACGCGCTAGTTTCGTGTTGAGCCAAACTGCCGAGGACGGGGAGATCGAGGTTTGAATCTAGCTCGGTTGAAATGGGGGTGGTTTTCCCTGAATGGTTTTCCACTCTCCCTTCACGCAAATGCGGGCTCACTTCATTTAAATTCAACCTTCCCAATTCCTAATCCATTAGCGTAATTAGTACTTAAGTGTATAACCCAAACGGGTAGTAAGACGTGGCGCTAAATAAATAAAAAAAAGATTAAAGCGGCTGGGTGATGTGTCTAATTTAGATTTAAGTTGGTTCATATAAGTCGTGTGTTGATATAATCAAACCCGCCTCGGTGGCGTAGTTGGCTAAAGCGCTTGTCGTGTTGAGCTTGACTGCTGAGGACGAGGAGATCGAGGTTCGAATCTCGGTCGGGTGAACTGGGGGTGGTTTTTCCTAAAATGGTTTTCCACTCTCCCTCCACGTAAATGCGGGTTCACTTCCTCTAATTCAACCTTCCTAATACCTAATCCATTAGAGTAATTAATACTTAAAGCGTATAGCCCGAACGGGTAGTAAGACGCGCTGCTAAATATTAATTTGATATAATCAGGTGGTTTAGAAAGTGTATAAGGCAATTATTTCCAGTCTTTCAATGAATTTTGATGTTAAAATGTGTTGTATTCATATTGTTTTGATTGATATTAATTTAGCGAAAAAATCGCGACACTTGTTCAAATAATAATTGCTAATTATATTTATTTTATTTTTTGAAAAGGTCAATTAAATAATTTGATTTATTTACTACGTTATGTAGTGCTAATAAAAATAAAAAATTGCCGAGGGGGGTTGAATACCCGCAATCTTCTAAACCCCCTACTTTGATTACAAAAGTCTCCATACCACTCGTTTCATGTTTGATTTCTCCAATCTAAATTTTGGACATGACTTTTCTTATCTTGAGTTTCACAATGGACTTTGTATCTGAAACGTGTTCCGATAAAAATAGGAACCTTATGTTATTTCTAATATAAGGAGAGGTCGAGGAGAATCTCTTAGAACTCCCATTTCTTGACACAGACTCTACTAACGACGCAATTGGTGAAATTCTAAAGACGCCTTTTCCCTTGAAAACAATGAGGAATCTCTTGAGCCCTTTCCTTCCGGCAGGTCAAACATTTAACACCCATCCCCTTTAGACGACCAATCCTAACGTGGCAGTCCAAAAAGCTCGGAGGGAGGCAGAGTAGGGGAAGTGTACCGTTGTTTTGGTACAAACTTCAAAGCCTCCGTCACAGCGTGCCACAGTTCGTTCGCTGGCCGAGGTTCGCGGTTGGTCGGCATAGTTTTTCTTAGACAGAAGAGCAGCGTGAGGCACATACGAACGATTAAATAATCGGCGTGTTGATTTGTCGTACGAGGAAATAGGAAACAGCTGAAGATCGCGCCGGAGTGAGATCTGGCTTTTACAACCCTTGATATTAATTCTTTAAGCAACTAAGGGTGAGTCAAATAGGGTTTTTAACCCTATTTTTATATATAATAAGAGATATTCAACTATCTGGTATGTTCATTTGCCTTTTTAAATTTTATCAACTAGTGTAAATTTGCAAGGCCTTAACTCATTTTTTTAAATTTTACCAGTAATTTTTAGTCACCACGTTTTACTACCCGCTCGGGTTATACGCCTATATACTAATTACTCTAATGTGATGGGGATTAGGAGGGTTCAATTTAGATTAAGCGTATCCACATTTTGCATAGGAGAGTGGGAGTGGAAAACCATTAAAGGAAAACCCACTATCGGTACACACGACTAGGATCGAACCCCCAATCTCTCCATCATCAGCAGTCAATAGTCTATTGCTAGGCGACACCTTAGATCATGCGGCCACCAAAGTGGGTTTAAAATTATTACAAGATCACATGCATTTGAGATTAGTATTTAACAAATTCAGGATCTTTTAAGATAGGGTGTTTAGGATTCCATAATTAAATATCTTCATACCCACTTCAGTGGCCGAACGGTCTAAGGCGTAGTGTTAAAACTGGCCTGCTGATGACTGAGAGATCGGGGTTCGAATCATGTTCTGGTCTACTGAGGGTATTTTTTCCTAAATGGTTTCCCGCTCTCCTTCTACGCAAATATGAGTGTATTACCTCTAAAATGCTTCATTCCTCATCTCTGCCCCATTATAGTAATTATCATATATTATGTGTATAATCTAGACAGGTATTAAGACACGATAGTAAAAAAAAATCGTAAAATATTTGATCGATTTGTGTATTATGCTGTGAACTGTGGAAACAATGTCAATAGATATTTTATTATGAAATTCCGAATACCTTTTTCGATGATCTTACCCAGTGTCGTTGACACCGATAATTACCATGTTAATAACTACCTAATCTTAAACTATAACTCATAAAAACAACGCTTTTTTTTAGTACCGCATCTTACTACCCATTCAGGTTATATGCTTAAATAATAAATACGCTAATAGTTTTATAGATTAGGAAGGAGATTAAGTACACCCGCATTTGCGTGGAGAGAGGGTGGAAAACCATTTTGGAAAATACCACCCTCTGACCTCAGTACATTCGACCGAGACTCGAACATCGATCTCCCCACCGTCGGATATCTAATCTACTGCGAGAGTAGCGCGTTTTAGACCATGCGGTCACCGAAGCGGGTCTAAACATCGTTTTTGACTTGAAGTGAAAGACTATTTGCGGTGTGTTCTGTTAAACACCAAAGCCAATATCCAAGAACTGGTAAAAACAAAAATGTGCCAACCATCACGATAATCTTGTCATTTTTTTCTACTGAAATATCATGCCAGTTTTACATTGGTTTTTCGTATAAAGAAGGGACTAGAAAGACTTAAAATAATAATTTTATTGATATTCTAAAAAATATGGGGGGGAGGGGGAGGGAGGTTTACGGATGCCTTGGGAATTTAATTATCTACCAAGTTGGGCTTCAGATGAAAAAGGTTTGGAACCATTGCGTCAGGCGAATGTTGTTCTATTTGTATAAAAAGCTTCCCTTCTCTATATCATACCCAATATTGGCATTATAGCACTCGGAATTCAAATATACATTTTTTATTACGTTTTAGCGCAGGTGTTGCGCCATTATATGCCTTGTGAATATGAAGACTCAATTCTGTGGCCGCACAGTCTAAGGCACTACTTTTGCAATATTACTAGACTGCCGGTGACCGAGATATCAAGGTTCGAATCTTGGTAGGGTGTACTGAGATTTTTTTTCCAAATAGTTTTCCACTCTCCCTTCACGCAAATGCGGGTATACCTGGTATACTTACTATAAATAGAACCTTCGTCATTCTTAAGACTACTAGCGTAATTAGTACATAAGCGTATATCAAGAACGGGTAGTAAGACGCAAAAAAAAAGAGTTGCATTGTTTTCGGTGATTGAGAAATCTGTGTTCGAATCCCGATCGGTTATAATGAAGCTGATTTTCCACTTTCCCTTCACGTAAATTCAGGTAGGCCTACATTTATTCTAAATTCTACCTTTCTCATCTCTCTCCAAATTGTTTTTTTTTTAAACTGTTGAAAATCCGAAAGTATAGGCACACGAAAAATAAAAATAGTTTTTGCCATCCTCAAACCATCTAGGCCTATAGTGTGATTTACCTGAGCTGCCCCTCTTTTCTTCACACTTGAGTAAACTTTAAAATGATGGCCCTATTTTACCTTTTACCTACCTTGAGCAGCTGCAACCAATCGACAAAGAGCGTGGTTGCCAAATTTAACAATGAACATGAACTGCTATTAGGATCCTCTTCGAAGAGAAGTAACTTTTTATACAGGCCTGTATCACCCCCTCCCCCTGGATGTGCCCCGGGTAGGTGATACATCTCAGACCAGGAGAGGTTATCTATTTCTCACTTTATAATAGTGGGATTAAGAACCAGTGAAACAATTCTACCATATTTAGAATTAAAAGGTACGATGAACATCACAGACTCTTGCGCCTTTGCCTGAAAATGAAACTATTTACTCAAAACGAGCAGAATATGTCAAACGAAATAATATATGTTTTTTCAGAAACATTCTACAAAAGAGCACGAATTGGATAATATACACCACTACAGAAACATATTGAGAATAAAGTAACATCTCTGTTTATCAAAGAGTATAGCAATCAATTTCCCAGACATCAATTTAAAAATATATATTTACCAATATCTCGAGAACTATTGATTTTATTAAAAATATAAATTTTTAAAGAAATAGTACGAAAGCGTTTCAATTATAGGTCGTTTTGTATCTTCTACAAAGTGTTACGGAGATGTGATCAAAATTAAACATTTCCGCTGATGTACGTACACTCAAATTAATTTTCTTGACAAAATTATAAATGTTTCCATTTTGTTTGCAATGTTAAAGAATGCCTGGATACGAAGTGCTATCAAAATTGTTAGAGCAGATTTATATATATTTTTTATATTCTCGCTTTAAGTTACCCACCCTTAATTTTAAGGTTGGTGACCTGGTGGTCTAGGGGTAAGTTGTCAGACTTCTGTGCTGGCGACCGGGGTTCAATCCTAGGTCCCGGCACAGATTTATCTGATTAACAAACCCTTCATCTCTGACCAGACATCTTTGTGAATGTGGGGAATGCCAGGCCTCCACCGTGGTTCGGATTCCACGTTAAACTGTAGGTCCTCCATTTCATCTCACAATCACCCATAACACATAACGCATAACACATTAGCGTAAGTGCGTATAACCCGAACGGGTAGTAAGACCCGGTGCTAATAATAATAATAATAATAATAATAATAATAATTTTAAGGTTGGATAGATCATTTCAAAAAACCTGAGTAACCTTAGGAAAACCTAGAGTCTAGACAAAAAGTCTTATCCTGATCGTTAAAATGGTTTCGGCTATAAACAATACTTTATTTACTCTAGGGGTGCGGGAAAGTAAAAATATAGCACAGTTGGGAAATGTATGCCGTCAATAAACTATTAAATTGATTCCAATCCCGCTGTTGTAGAAGTGTACAAAGCATTTAACCACATTTCAATAAGTTTTCTATTTAAAGCGTTATCTTGCATCTAATATCCCAGTTAATCGTAATTTTATCTTCATTGTTTGATTATTTTAACTTAACAAAACATCTATATTTTGAAATAAAACTTCAATAAACGTTTCTATATATTTTTTTATGAAATTGAAATATTGTGTAAAGTCGCCAACAAAGTTTATTTAGAAAGATTTCCAGGAAAATCTTTTTATTATAAAATAAGGTTTCGAATGTTTGGTTTTTGTTTCAACCAAGCATTAGGCTTACTACCCGTCCTGGATATAGCCATTTTAATTACTCTAGCAGGGGAGGAAGGAGAAAAAAAAATGGATAACATGTATCCGAATGTCTGTCGTGGGAAGTTAGTAAAAAAAAAAGCCTCAGTACACCTAACAGGGATTTGATCCCCAACCTCCCTGTTACCAGCAAACGCTGGACTAGATGAGACTAACGCCTTTGTGCACGTGCCAGACCGTGTCTAAGGACATTATATTGATAATGTAGTATCGTGAGGGTCCTAAAATTGTCTGGACTGCTTAATTTTGTCTACAAATATAGTTTCAATATTAAAATGCTAAAAATAGTTTTTAAGCTTGTAGATTGATTTGACCTTGGCGTATTAAAACAGAAAATGGGAAGGGGGGGGGATCTTGATAAAGTTCAAGCAATGACGCATATCTCTTGAATTCTCAGTCAACGAACTTTAGAGTATCAATTATTATAAGAAATGACTGTATTCAGCAGCTTGACGTTTCCCGACTATTCATTTGTTAAGTTCAACTGCCACAACTATAAAGCCGGTAACACAATCATTTAAAAACTTTAATTCATCACTAATTAGGTTTTTTACTTGAATATGTGACAAGAAGTAGAATTCGAAACAAGACAGATAATTTGAGATCAGTCAAAATGGCGAGACTATCACCTCCAAATTGTAAAGTTTTAACTTTACAAATTCGGAATGTTGGGAACGTAGTCGGAAGTTTTTCGCTTAGTCAAGAAGTATTTTCTCGAGTGTTCTATCTTTTGTTTGTTATTTTGTCTGAAAGAGCTAGAGAATATACTGTCTCCAGCCATATTTTTATGTAATTAACTAATTAGATTATTTGAGAATGGACACACTAGTTTGTAAGTAATATGATAACTGTGAATCAGGAGTCATCCGAGCGAATTAAAACTAAATAATATGATTTTAATCAAATTTATAAGACAGTCAACTATTTAATTTAGTACAAAATACGCCACTAGATGTCAAAATTGTATTTTTCTCGATCCTTGCCTTTCATTGGCTGAACGTTTGCATTTCGTAAATCCAAAAAAAATTATAAAACTAATCTGTAAATATCAATTGTATTAGAGTTAAAATTTTATTTATAAATGTAAGATTTTAATTGTGTAACCCACTTAGAAAAATGATTCATTTCTGGTCGGACATTAATTTTGCATAGAGGTGAAGTGTTTTGATTATTTAAAAAAATAACAAAACCTCTTTGATTTGCCCCTCTGTTAAAGGAGAATAAAGTAAAACCAAATAGGAAGAGTGGTAACACACTTTTAAAATGTATACTAGTTCTACTTTTGTGTATTCATACGTTACCTTTGACACGTGGGATCAATGCCGATAGAAAATAAATTAATGTGGCTACTTTTGTCAATATTTAAATTTTAAAAATATATTAAAATACACTTTAAGACTAAATCTTGATTTTCTTATGAATTGATATTTGAAGCACCTTTTAAAAATGCAATAATATTTATTGAGACTAACATTAATACAATTTTACAATAGATCTATTTATAGTGTTATTTTATAGGCTTTGATAACATGCATCAAAAGTGACAGCTGCAGCTCGCATGACTTGACGTATGGATACATTAGTGTATAGGATATTTTAGATGTTAGATATGTCCATTCATAAGAAAATTAGGCTATACCTACACATCACGATCGCGCTACACATGTTATTCACCTTTTTTATAGCACCGCATATTACTACCCGTCCGGGCTAAATGCTTCTGTACTAACTACGCTAACAGTTTAAGGGCTCAGGAAGGTTATGTTTAGAGTAAGTGTACCCGCATTTGTTTGGAGGAATAGTGGAAAACCATTTTGAAAAAATACCACCCTCAGTACACCCGACCAAGATTCTAACCTTGATCGCCCCGTCATCGGCAGTCTAGTCCACTGCGAGAGTAGCGCGTTAGACCACGCGGCCACAGAAGCGGGTATTTTTACAATCCTACGCTTGTCAATGCTCTACATCTTTGGCTATCCCTGTTCTATTTAATCAGTAGGCTGCCAGATATACGGCTGGCTTTTATCAACCAGCCACAATGAACAAATCTTTGTTACAATAGTATGGCTAGGAGCTATCGTCTCATTGTTCTCTCAAAGATAAAGTGGTGGTCGCAAAAACATGTTCATAAAATATATCAAATCACAAAAACATTTTTTTAAACAAATATGGGCGAGTTGACAACTTTGTTATTACTTTATATCTTGCGCAGTGGCGGCTCGTGTATAGGCACTGCGGAACTGCAGCACCCCCTATTTCCACTTGATATTATCGAGAACATTTAATATAATGAGTCCTTTTTTCTTAAATTCTTTCTTTCTTTTTGTAGTACAATATATATTCCTTAAGCTTAATGTCGGCTCCTCAGTAGCCATCCCCCAGTTTATGGAAAAGATACAAAAATCTTTGTATAGAACTGTGAGCTTCACAGTGCCAGTGACGTGCTGTTAAACTATTGCGAGCATGCGCACATAGATTGGGGGGGGGGGGGGGGGGGGGGAAGGGGGGCCCCAACGGGAGGGGAGGGGGGGGTTAAAGGAGAGGTATCCNNNNTAAAGTGTAGAAGAGTGTAGAACTAGATTATTCTTCTTCCAGCTATTCTATTTGATTCATTTTTTCCGGTTCTTTTATTTAACAGAAAGACTAAATGCGCTTGCAGTACTTTCAATGGAGACAAAGTTCCTCAATTGTCCTCTAGAGCTCAAGAAGAGAATTATTGTACCTTTCGCGTAAATTAAAACAAGAATTGATTTCATTTTTAAATGAATAGATCAAGCTTGATCTGTAACAATTTAAGTTAACAAAAAAACCAAAGATTTTTTACTTACCTTAAGATTTTATCTCCTGAAAAGTTTTTCTTTTTATACATGTTTTTTTTTCCTTTTACACAATTTAAAAACAAAGGCTAAAAAAATTCTGGAGCAGCACCCCCACTAATTTTAGCTATGAGCCGCCACTGATATTTTGTACCACGTCCTTATAATTCCAGGCTAATCCGTATATTAACATCAATGGGATAGGGATTAGGAAGGTGTGATTTATCAAAAATGTATGTAAATTTGCGTGGGGAGGGTTATTTCACCTCAAGAGTGCACTAGATTAAGTAATAAAGCAAAGTATATAGGTTTTCTATATTCCATTTTAGAAAACATATAAGATAAGACCAACGAAACCATTTTATCTCTTTTTTAATATACAATCATATTATTTTAAAATAAAAAACTATTTAACTAATCTAAACTTTGATGTTGTCATCTGAGATGTGCAGAAAGACACCCGTCAGATATTTTTATGTGTTTGAGCGTAATATACAGGTAATTTACCAATTTATCGTGAGTGAGATGGGCTCTTAATAATAACTACCCAAAAAGGCGTATTCCAAAGTAGATTATTTGGCAGCTCGAGTGATTCCACCCCTCGAGTTTTCCAATTGGTAGTATTCCTCCAAGATTCGAAACCCAAGCAATGCGAATTGAATTTTAGCTGTATGTCAAGATGTTCTATCCACTCTAAATATAATATATTGAAACATTTTTTTTAAAAGAGCCTTATGGAGTGATGCCGGGGTCATGATCTACTTAACTTAACGTAACGTAACTCAACGTAAATGTTATTATCGTGTTTTTATATGGAAGCGATCACGATGTAGTTAACTTAACGTTAACTCGCAGCTAACTTAAATTAATAGATGTCCTGAGAGGTCTTTCACGTTAAGTGAACGTTATTTGAAGGGTAACACGCTATTTAGCCAGCCAAACGCTATAGAAGTGACTTCTACTGGGCTATTTAGCAATTCATTTGTTGGTTTTGTGACCAAGGTTTACTCTTTAGCTTAAGTTCTAGTGATCAGACATTGAAACAAAATAATTAAACTAAAATAGGAAAGCTAAATTTATCAAAAAAGTTTAATAATATATATATATATATATTTTATATCGATATAAAACATTAAACGTTCACAGATCATCACTTTACAAATAGTACAAATCATAGATCAAAATACACAGGTACTCTAGAATGCACTTGTTTGGTTCAAGTTGTTACGTTAAGTTACGAGACTCGTGAACACACATCCGTTTTCTTAAGTTAACTTTAAGTAAACGTTGCGTTAAGTTAACGTTAAGTTGATCGTGATCCCGGCATCAGCCCACGATCGAGCAGCCACCACCATCGATGCTAGTGCCAACATTTGAGGATAGAGGGTGTAATGTGATCAGCACAAGAATTAAAGAAAAGAAAATAGTAGTAAATAATTCGCTTACATAAATTTATTGACGATGGTAGACATTTTCTAATCATGACAGTCAAACTAGTAGCCTGTCTGGCATGTTGAAATTGTTAAATCACAATAACACCACGCGATGTAGTTTATTTATATACAAAAACATTTCACCTGACTTCAAATTGTCAAAATATTATTTTAATGCAATTTCATACAAAGTTGCTAATTATGTCAACAAATAGTATAGTATGGATAAAATAAAATGAATCCTCATTAAATGCACCTTTTTTTTACACGTTCAATTTAAGCTATTTACAATAAAGTCGAATACTGATTATACTATTCAAAAAATTTACTGGAATTGATAAGGCTATGTTTCACGTGAAAGAAGCAAAAAAATAGTTCTCTCCCCCACCCCCTATGCTGGGGTTGGTTGATCATACAGAAAGTTAGTTTACAGTATGAAAAATAAGTATTTAGAACATAAAACTAACTCGAATGGCAACTCTCTTGAAGACTCGTCTAGAATAAGGCTTATTTTCGTTCAGGAATACAAAAATGTTTCATTAACGTTTTAGACCGTTCGAGTAATATATACTGGAGTACAACACGATATATTTCGGGGATAGGGAGCCAGTACACCTGATTGGGACTCGATCTCTGTCCCCCCATTAACAGAGCTAAGGTTCGATACGTTTCTAACGGCTATGATCGCTCGACCACCGTCGCATCCACTATTGTCCCCCCCCCCTCCTATCCCTCCACGTGAATGCAGGTGCACCTCCTCTAAAACCGCCCTTCACAACCATCCCTCGGATTAAGACGTCGATTACCATAGTTTTGGACGTTTTCATTAAAACCAAGTCTCTCAACCCGGCGCTAGCTCAGATCAACTTGGCCCGCGGTTTGTTTTGTGTTGTTGTGAGCAATTAGGCACATGCAGTCTCGCTTCGTGTGTGGACCACTTTGCCATGGGAGCACGTCTTCTCTCTCTCTATCATACACACACATCACACGTGTCTCAAGGACGTTACACATGACGTCAACACGATACAAACACAATAGCACGTGTATAAAATGGCAAAAAGCAGGGCTGTACCGAAGGAAGGAGTTTAGGGGATACAAATACTCCCCAATTAGCCCCATTATCCCTTTACCCACTTTATATTCCATTACACCCCCTATATGTTCTCCTACACCCCCACCCACCTCGGTGGCGTAGTTGGCTAACGCGCTTGTCGTGTTTTGCTCGACTGCTGAGTACGGGGAGATCGAAGTTCGAAACTCGGGCGGGTGAACTGGGGGTGGTGTTTCCTAAATGGTTTTCCACTCTCCTTCCACGCAAATGCGGGTTCACTTCCTCTAATTCACCTTCCCAATTCATAATCAATTTGAGTAATTAGTACTTAAAGCGTATAACCCGAACGGGTAGTAAGACGCGGTGCTAAGTATAAATATATTCCATTACACCCCCTATATGTTCCCTTACACCGCCTATATATCCCCTTACACCCGTATATATTCACTTCGAATGGTTTAGTAAGACACGGTGATTAAAAAAAACTTAAATTGATTGAAAATTAAATTGCCTTGCAAATCAGTACAATTTACCTGGATTAAATATTTTCTTATGAAATGAGATTCTTAGTATTTTCTTGAAATTAACTTGTTTTATTAATTTGTTTTTACAGTATTTAAAACATATTGAATATGTTGAATAGATTAGTTAATAGTCATTCAATAGCTATGTTAGTGCTACGTCTAATTAGCTAATTCCAACTGAAACAACCTTTAAAAACTTTAGACCATGCCTCTATTCGATTCATCATTATCCTAAAATGGGTTGTAAAACATTTGGAATCAGAACGCCACGTTACCAGATCTGCACTTTAAATTTACAAAATATGACTTGGTATACACGAGAGAATAGTATAATCACACAATTAAATCGGCAATGCCACAGAACAATTTTAAAATATAACACAATGACTCGATTGTAGTCAAAATACTGTTTTCTTTCAATACACTTTTATAAAAAGCTATAAAATGTCTTGCAACAATTACTGCACAAAGCCGCTCCTAAAAAAAAGACCTACTTAAAATAACACTCGAAAGGAAAAGTCGAACACTTTTTATGATAAATAAAAATAAAATGGGTAATAGTTAAAATAGAAAGAACAATTTTATTTACTAAAAAAACTAGACACAAGACTTAAGCCTTTGACACAATAATAAAACATGACACAAAGGTTTTTTTTCTTTGGCGAACTTGGTATTTACACAACCTTTGTATTTTTATTTTACAAAAGGTACGTTTAGCCAATTAAAAGCAAGGATCAAGAAAGTATAATTACATGTTGTGGCGTATTTTGTATTAAGTTAAATAAATAGTTTTGTTTTAATTCAATTATAATATATTATAGTATAATTACTAAAAGAATTAGATCGGAAGGCTCATTATCCAGATGATTTGCATAATCGTGTTCCATTTTCCCATATTATAATGACGGATCTCAGTTTTTCTTCTAACTATAAAGATCATATACACACTAATTGGAAATTATTTGTTCCTGAAGGGTAAGAAGAAAACTTTTAGTTTTTAAGTTTTTAACACAAAATTTAAAAAAAAGTCAAAGCGTAATTGTTTTGGGGTGAAAGCTAGAATTGTCTTAAATCATTTCCTTGGGGGTGTTGAAGTATTACGTAAGCACCTTAGGGGGCGAATGGGTTCAAGCTTTGCTTATATTTACTGTCAAGGGGGAAGAGGGGAGAGGTTAGAACAATGCTTACGTAAGACGGAGAGAGAGATAGGTAAGAATAGTACAGTGACCCAACCATCCCAAATAGACACATAATAATTGTCGAGAAGTGGATTCAGACCTTTTTTAATTGGATAAGATTAAAATGGTTTTATAGCTATAATTATTCACTAATAATAGTTTTTTTAATTATTTCAACTAAATTTAAATTAAACTCATTATTATTTTTATAACTTTTTTTAATTTTACCTGTTTAATACAATAAATGTAAATTTATTTTACAACAGTGTTTATTGGGAATTATTTTGCACCACTAAAATGAACACCTCTACGTTACTAATTTAATTACTAGCAATTTTTAAATTGTATAAAAGTTAATGCTTATTCCTGTAAGCAAATTTAAAAAAAGTCTACAAATAATGTAAGCAAGGAGGTGGGTGGAAGGGTCAGGTGTTTGCTTATTTTTGCTTAAAAAAGGAGGGTAAGGGGTACTAAATAGCTTAAAATGTGCTTACGTAAATACGTGAGCTCTAAAAGTCACACGTTCAAGTAAAAATACCTCAGGTCTTCTTTAAAGTTTTTTTTAAGTGTGTAACCAGCCTTAGACGTGTTTCCGATTGTTTTGTTCTGTTTTGAACCTTAACTTCCTGACTGAGGTGGACAGCTTGGAGCCTGAATACTATAAAAGCAGAGTTCAATACACGCCCTTCGCGTGGCCGAGTAACGGCGAACGATTGGTTTAAAAGAAACGGTAAGGTTAGGTGAGCTGTCAACACATCTCCCCGAGGAAATTCCAGTTACTAACGATGTCTTTCATCAACTACCCTTAAGTTGGGATGGAAGGAAACGCGATTCAAAATCTGTATTTTTTCAATTATATGGTAAAAACATTACATATTTTTTTTAAATAAATAAAATAATACTCTAGGAGTTAACCTAGATTTAATTTAATTTATTAAACACTGTAACCTAAACAGGTTGAAGCAAATATTGCATGAAAATAATGAAATTTGACGGAAAAAAAAAATAAACAAAGAAAATAAGTGATCATCAAATTCCGGGCTACCCTTGACAAATATTCTATGACTGTTGGGTTTACTGTGTGTGAAAAAATCAAAACTTAAATTATCTGCCGAAGAAATAATTTGTTTGTGTCATTTTTTGTTATAAATACATCCCAACTAATCGAAATTTTCAAGTTTTGTAAAACTTTAAACTTGTAGAGTATAGTTTGAACAACTACTAAAGTTCGGCATATTAAATTTTCGAGTACGCGTATATTGATAATAATATCTACAGTAGCCCCATGGCTTCTTTGGTGCTGACTGACAGTCAAAATTTAGGTATATACCTAAATTTTGATTGTCAGAAGTGACAGCTTCTAAACACATGTTTTTGCAGATCATTTGGTTCGGCGTAGGGATACATAATTTTGTCTGGTAGCTTTTAAAAGCTGTCAGTCAGCACCAAAGAAGCCATGGGGCTACTGTATCAAATGTGACTGCTGCCGATCACATTTCTTTAAGTAAGAGCGTGTAATTAGATCTAGTAAATTTTTCTAATCATCAGTTTCCATCCGTAGTAAAACTGTGGTATAAGCTAAATAAAAGTTTGCTCCATTCATGAAACTGGACGGAGGTGTCATACTTTTTTTTTAAAAATCCGAAACGGCATTCACACTTTCATCTACATCGGTGTCATTTTTTTTGTCAATGGCTTGACAAATTATTGTTGTAAGGTGAAAAAAAACCTTGATCCAGCTAAACGTATAACCCGAACGGGTAGTAAGACGTGGTGCTAAATAATAATAATTAAAAGCTAAATAAAACTAAATGCTTGACATAATTACACACTCTAGTAAAGTAAACCTTAAAATTTAACTTTCACGCAAGCCCTAACTCATTAGCGTAATTAGTATATATGCTTATACGTTCATTTAAAAAATAACTACGATAGTTATCAGTACACGACTTACAAACTGAATTAATATTGGGTGGTGCTTAGTACTTCAAACCCATGGTCTAACTATGCTTTTGATTTTGTACCGCATCTTACTACCCGTCCAAGCTATCCTCATATGTACAGTAATAAAGCAAGTATAACAATTTTAATGTATAAGAAATTCAACCGCATTTGTATAGGTACATAATGAGAAACCATTTAGGAAAAAAAAATCATCTAATTGCGCCCACCTGGGATTCGAGTCTCTACCTCCTCATCCCCATCAAACCAGACGAGACTGACACCTTTATTGTCCTGCCCACCTGTGCGGGTTTATATTTTGTGTTCGTCAGTTACATATTTGAATAACTGCATGAAGCTATTTCCTGATTATGGATACCTGCAAAGAAGACGATGATTATCCAGGTACCAAAGGTTTGTAGAATACGGCTTCGACTTAATACGATGATTGCCCCTGGTTCGATTCCCGCTAGCTTCAACTCCGGTAGAGGTCATTGCTCGCCGTATCCCACGGTAATGTGTAGGAAACCAGTATTTCCTAATCTATCAGACGTGGTTACATCAAAAGCGTGGATTGTGTGTTCGTGAATTTGTTTTTTTTATATATAACAGGCACCTTCACAGCTCTTCTGTAGCAAAGTTAATGCCAGGTCTCCACCGTGGTTCGGATTCCACGTTAAACTGTAGGTCCTCCATTTCGTCTCACATTCACCCTACCATTGCACATTAGCGTAAGTGCGTACAACCCGAACGGGTAGTAAGACGCGGTGCTAATAATAATAATAATAATAATAATAATAATAAATGTAGCAAAGTTAACATTTCCGGTTTATCAGGATGAAAGCTTCGCTTATCAACTTTCTTACGATCTGCACCGGTGGGCACGCGGTCTAAGGGTCAGGCTCATTTAATTTGCTTTGCTTACCTACGTCGGTGGTTGAATTGTCCAAGGCGTCACACACGCTATAGATTAGAACTGTCGATGACGGGGAGGTCGGAGCTAGAATCAGGGTTAGGGTGTACTGGGGGAGGTTTCCCCCCCCTTTCTCCACGCCAATGCTGGTAAACTTCCTTTAAATCCATCCTTCCTAACCCCTCAACAAATTATCTTAGTTCTTTTAGCACCGCGTTTTACTACTTGTTCAGTTTATACACCTACGTACTAATTACTCTAATGAGATAGGTATGATGAAGATTGAATTTAAATGAAGTGTACTCGCATTTGCTTGGAGAAAGAATATAAAACAATTTTAGGAAAAAAAAAGCCCTCAGTAAAACCGACCGGGTTTCGAACCCCGATCTCCCTATCATTGGCAGTTAAGTCTTTGGAGAGAGTGGCACCAAAGACCATGAGGCCACCAAAGCAGTTATTAGCTTAGTTAAAGCTACCGGACGGTTAATAAGACACAACAAAACACAGATCGGATTCAAATAAGCAAGGGGATGTCCCTTTGTAACCAACCCCGATCACGCCACTGCTCTGAATTAACACATTTTCCGCCAACATTGCGAATTGTACTCGAGGCTGATGAACCTTTAGCTCAATGAAATGTTACACAACTCCGAGACACCTTTCTTATTGTCTAGGATGTTTGAACAAGTGTTTTAACACTCCTTTATTGCGATGTTATTCATTTTTTCAGACACACTCCCAATTAATTTTGCAAATATGTAAATATTTAAACTATTTGTAATAAGTCTTACGATGGTTTTATTAACGAGATGTTGCCCAAGTTTCAGTTGTATCTATCTAAATGTTGATGAACAAATGTGACTTGGAACCGCTGTGCTGGCTTATTTTGGAGAGTTCAACAGACCTCGTATCAATGGTCACGCCGTATGATCGTCAAACTCGTCAAGGATACAGTCCCATTTTCATAGAAAGCTGGCAGCTAGAACAGTTTTTAGATCTATTTTACCCGCCTCGGTCGTGTACTTAAGCTAACGCGCTAGTTTAGTGTTGAGCTAGACTGCCAAGGACTGGGAGATTGAGGTTAGAATCTCGCTCGGGTGGAATGTGGGAGCGGGGTTTCCTAAATGGTTTTCCACTCTTCCTCCACGCAATGCGGGTTTACTTTCTCTATATTCAACCTTCCCATTCCCTATCACGTTAGTGTAATTAGTTCAAAGACGTATAGCACGAACGGGTAGTAAGACGTGGTACTAAATAAAAACAATATGTATTTTCAGGTATTCTTACCACACACGTGATAGGTCAATCCGTGGGTTCTGCAACGGAAACTTTTGATGAGGGGTGTAGTGGAGTCGGCACTGGGTTTGAGCGTGGAGCGGCGCTCCTGCTGGCTATCAGCATAACTTAGTGGTTTTATTAAATTACTTTTTTAGGGTCTCGTTCAACAAACCGTTTGGGTTATACGCCTGTGAACTAATCACACTAATGGTTTGGGTATTGGGAAGGTTTAATCGAGAGTAAGTGCACCCGCATTTGCACAAAAGGAGAGTGGACACTTTAGGAAATAGCCACTCTCGGTGCACCCAACCGGGATCGAACCCCGATCTCCTCGTTTTCGGCAGTCTAGTCTAACACGAGAGTAGCACGTTAGACCACGCGGCCACCGAAGCAGGTGAAATTAGACTAGTTGGTCTTCAATTGTGGATGTACAGAATTTGTATTTTCTATTAATGGTAATTGAAAATTAATTAAATTAAGTATAGTTACACTAAATAGATGTCCATTTAAACCATAATAAAATACAGACTCGAGCAATCGTGTTAGACTGTCCTGCTGAAGACGGAAATATCAAGGTTTTAATCCCTGTCGGGTGTATTTAGGGGGGCTATTTCTAATTGGTTTTCCACTCTCCTTCCACGCAAATGTTAGTAGACTACCTCTAAAATGATTATTTCATCATCCCTAGCAGAGTAATTATCATATATGTGCATATAGCCTGAACAGGTATTAAGGCACGGTGTGGGATCTTTCGAAATTTCGAATCCGAATCTTATTAATATTCGAATTATATTCGAAAGTTTGAATCTTAATGATTGGCAGATTCGGGTTCGATTCGAAATTTCGAATCTAAATAAATCCCAGATTTTGGTTTGATGGGTTTAACTCTAAATTCGAATCTATGATAATTCATACTTAGTTAACAAATTAATACAATCCGACCAGAAAACCAGTTGCGTGGTAAGATGAATAGAGAAATTAACTTCTTGAGTATGAGGTCGTAAAGGAATGACGTGGGTGATCATGAATATTTTTTATTTAAAAAAAAGTAGCCAGGCCCACCTTTTTATAAAGATTAATTACTTTTGCACTATGGTTAAAAAATGCGCGTGTTCTTTATTTATTTTTCATTGCTATTCTATATTTTTAGTAACCCTAAAATGTGTTTGAAATTATATTCAATTTTTTTTAAATATTTTTTTTATTGTTGAATTGGATTCAGAAACTTAACATTGAAATATATTTAACACAGATTAAATTTGAAACATTATCATAGTAAGCCTAAAATAAATTATTAGATTCGGGTCTGACCCTATTTTTTTATATTTGATCCAGTTTTTTTAAAAGCATGTGATTTGACTAGAAATATATTAGATAAAATAAATTTAACATGAGACTCGATTACAAATTTTTCTAGGTATGGGATTTGTTTCGGGTTCGATTCGAGTAATTTAGCCAAAAATTCGGATTCGATTAGTAATCGAAAATGATAGATTCGAAACAGGCTTACTTGCGCTGGAGCATATTCTTACCTTTTATCAAATCATGGCTCTGGTATTTATAATCATGAGTACCAAGCGGTGGCAATAGATAGTTCCACGAACGCTCATTCACACACTTGTTACACGAGCTACATTGGTCTCATGACTTCTTTGGAGCTGACTGACAGATCACAGCTGACTTCTGACAGTCAACATAAAGGTATATACCTAAATTTTGACTGTCATAAGTGACAGCTGCTAAACACACATTGTTGCAGATCATATGTCTCAGCGTAGGGATACATAATTTTGTCTGGTAACTTTTCAAAGCTTTTAGCTGTGAGCTGTCAGTCAGCACCAAAGAAGCCATGGGGCTACTGTAGTAGAAGACACAAACAAGCTCGGCCTCTGATGAGGGTGAACAAAGTTTACAACCACACAAATAGTAGAATATAAACCCTCTTCGAAAGTCGAATGACTCAAGACGTCACTCCCGCTGATGACGGGTAGATCGGGGGGGTTCAAATCTCTGTCTGGTATACTGAGGAGGTTTTTCCTAAATGGTTTCCTCCTCAAATGAAGGTAAATTACCTCTAAAATGCTTCTGTACTCATACCTAACCCATTAGAGTAATATTACCATACCACCTTTGGTGGCTGCATGGCCTAAGGCACTGCTCTCACGTTAGACTTAGACTCCCGATGACGGGGATATCGAGGTTCTAATCTCAACTGGATGTTTTTCCTAAATTATTTTCCACCCTTCCTCCAAGAAAATGCGGCAACACTTCCTCTAATATAGTCTTTCTCGGTACCTATAACCATGATCATAATTAGTACAAATGCGTACAACCTGAACAGATAGTAAGATGAGGTGATGACTATATTGATAAAGGCTTCAGTCGCGTCTGGTTTACTGGTGACTGGAAAATGTAGAAGTTAGAATGTTTTAGGGTTGAAGGTCACAGCACATGTGTGATTGTGGATGTAGTTAAATAGGTGTTTGGTGACACTTGGTAAGAAAGGAGACTTCAGGCGTATTCCCCCATATGTTTGAGCATTGGACGTTTCTAAGTTCTATTTAAAGGGTGTTTTCATTTTAACAAGTTTTTTTTTTACACATTTCACAACATACTTCTAAAATACAACTAGTCATGTATACATATATTATATAGTCTATAATACGTTTAAAATAATAACACTTTATATATATAGGTAGAGATTGTATCGAACCGTACATTCATTACCCCAGACATATTTTGTTCCGAAAAGTAGATTTGAACGGATTATGTATTTTATCAACGTATTAGACGTGTGTTGTAAATGGTTCTTAGTGTTAGTGTGATAAATTAGATGCTTAAAATACTGAACTAGTACAACTTACCCTTTAAAATAACGTTATAGTAATGGAAATTGAGAAATAAAGGCATCAATGTCAAAATATTATTCTATTTGTGTTAAAGTGTGTGTGTGACTACTTCTACTATAGAAGACAGGAGAAAGGAAAAAATGTCACCTTTGTGCATTGGATTCTTCCCTTATTTTTTCTCTTTCCCTAGGAGGGCTTTCTTCATCAAATATACCCTTATTAGTTTATTTTTCCTTTATCTTTAGTTTTATCAATTTCCATTACTGTAAAATTATTTAGCCATTGGGCCACCTCATTTTTAAACATTAAACCGATAAAATAACTATAATTTTCTAGTGTTTCAGGATGTTGGAGATGTTGAGGTACACTTTTGGTCCCCTGGAAATCCTGGCATTGGTGTTGTTCACATTGTTACTCACCTTCACAGATTATCGGCCATCTTGGGTCTTAAAACATTTCAAAGGTAAGAACATGACTTTATATCTAGTTTATAAAAAGTCAATGGTAAAAATTTCACACTTGGCCCCCCTCCTAACTGAAGATGGGGAATAATTTTTTTAAAAGCTTAGTTGACCTTCGGTGGTCTTTGGGGGTAAAATTCTGATATCAGGACTCGATGTTTTTGGGTTCAAATCCAGCCGGATTTGACAGATTTTTCTTAAGCGATAAAGTATAAATTGCTGTCAGGCCACATACAATGGTCTGTGTATTTTTCTTTAACTACTATATTCTAAGATTATACTCCCTTTCACCCTTTACCTGTAACAACCCTCTGTCACGTCAATAAAAAAAGAGGGGAAAGAAAAACTATAACATTTCTTATCTCAAGGTCAAGAGGAAAGCTCCCTGCTAGTTCTCAAATATATTAAAATTCTATGTTGTAAGCTTATCAAAAAATTACTGTATTTGTTAGAGGAATGCTAAATCTAGAAACCCCCCCACCCCCTTTTTTTTATCAAGCCTAGTCTCATAGTTCCACAAATATTCTTAGAAAGTCATTGAAAATGAGCTAATTTGACATTTTCACACACATTTTTTTTATTAATAAAGAACTTGGTGACCTGGCGGTCTAGGGGTAAGGTGTCAGACTTCTGTGCTGGGGGTCCGGGGTTCAATCCTCGGTCCCGGCACAGATTTATTAATCACCCTACCATTACACATTAGCGTAAGTGCGTATAACCTGGACGGGTAGTAAGACGCGGTGCTAATAATAATAATAATAATAAATAACTTAAATTTAGGGTTGTTAAGGGAGAGAAAACCCTGCTGGTATCTTTAGATTTTATTTTGGCGTGAACTATATTATGAAATATCTCCTCTTATAAATAAATATAGCGTTATAGTAAAACGTCTTTGTGGCAATTTCTCGCAAACATAGGCGACACCCTTAAGGCGGAAGTAACGTTTTTGTTCCTCGAGATTTACAATATCCCCAAAGAAGTGTAGCCAATACCATTCTTGACAATGTCTAGCTTTTTGCTTGCTGTCTGCTCTTTTATCGGACCAACAACAGCTTCGGTGCAAAAACGAGTTATATCAACTGCTTTTCTCTCCTCAGGTACGTTCATTACCTACATTGGTGGTCAGATCCACCAGATTCTCAAACCGAGCCGGGTACCAAGGGTGAAGATCGCCCCCCACCCCTCTCTTTATAATATTTGAGCTCAGTGGGTGCAAAACCTTATTTGTTTAGGGCAGAGGAGGGCGAACTTTTCTCCTTGAGGGCCACATGGACATGTATAAGGTCTCTAGCGGGCCACATGTGACAAGTCTAAATTTACTAAATAATGAACTTTATTTTAACACAAAAATACATTTATTAGTCAACTTTGGTACACAAAGAAAGTGGTAAATAAAATCTAATATGTCATAGCAAATAAATTTAAATATGTAATGACCCATGTTGCTTCTTAGACTACCTAAATGTTGTTTAGTAACTAAAACTGTTATCGTTAATAAGATATATGCAACTGTCAAAAATGTTGCAGGCCACACAAATTGATTTCGTGGGTTGCAGTTTACTCATGGCTGGTTTAGGGGTTAGTTAGAGGAGTTGGGACCCTCCCCCGTCCAATCTCTAGAGAGTTTGAAAGTGACCTTATGGATTTTTTTAAACTATATTATTCGATCAATTATTTGGAGTGATCCTTTCTCCTAAAATTTTTGAAATTTGAATGCTACTAGAAGTTATTTAGAGAAGTCTTCGCCTAGAATTGTATGCCTATTATATAAGCTATTTGAAGTGGTTTTCCCCAGCAAATTTTTGAAAATTGGGTGACTCTAGAAGCTATTTGGAGTGTCTTCACATGGAAAATCTTTGAAAATTAAATGTCTCTAAAAGATATTTAAAGTAGGCCTCTTCCAACAAATTTTGAAAAATGGGATCTACTCAGAAGATATTTTGAATAATCTTTCTCTGGATATTTTGATGATTGGATGCTTTTTAGAATCTATTTAGAGTGCTCTTCTCCCAACACATTTTTGATTATTATTATTATTATTATTATTATTATTATTATTATTATTATTAGCACCGCGTCTTACTACCCGTTCGGGTTAATCGCACTTACGCTAATATGTAATGGTAGGGTGATTGTGAGATGAAATGAAGGACCTACAGTTTAACGTGGAATCCGAACCACGGTGGAGGCCTGGCATTCCTCACATTCACAAGATGTCTTGTCAGAGGTGAAGGAAGGGTTTGGTAATCAGACAAATCTTTGCCGGGACCGAGGATTGAAC
Source organism: Timema shepardi (assembly GCA_902151425.1). Lineage (NCBI taxonomy): Eukaryota > Metazoa > Arthropoda > Insecta > Phasmatodea > Timematidae > Timema > Timema shepardi. Next base: position 31,118 of record CABFVX010003446.1, on the reverse strand, counting down.
CCCGGCCGCCAGCATAGAAGTTTGAAACCTTACCCCAAGACCGCCAGGTCACCGTTTTGAATATTGGGTGCCCTTAGGAGTTATTTATAGTTTGAGACAAATCCATATTTCACATGCAAGCTTTAGAATCTCAGAGGGAGTTAGACAATTCTTATGGGGGACCAATCACTGCTAGGCGTCTAGCCCGACCGGTTAGTAAGATGCACAGGTGATGTAGGGGTTCTTTCCAGAGGGAATTTTCTCCCTCTTCTCCCCAAAGCTTGACTTTGGTCTGTACTATTTTTACTTTCTTGCTATCTTACAGGTAGAGAAAGTATTGTGATCGTAAAAAAAAAAAATAGAACTCCAGATTTTGATGAATCTTGACGTTTCATGACCCCTCAAATAAATAAAAAAAAGTAGTTTTTGACGTTCCGTCTGTCTGTACCTCCAACTAGAGCCTAGACTATTTTACCGATTGTGCTAAAACTTGGTATCTTGGGTTTCCATATGGTTGCCCCGAGGGGTTTTTGGAATTTGATATCTAGCCCTATAATTAAGGGTAGTTTACTGAAGTGCAAAAAGAGAAAGTCAATTTCCTTAAAATCGTCTCCAACGATTTTGATTATATTTCATTTCTAAATATTTCAAACAAAATGGCTTCTCTCACTATTTTGGCAAAATGACTTTAAGGGCTCCGGTCTGATGCGTAAATTATCTTTATTTATAATATCTCCTAAACTATTAGATATATGAAATTACTTATCGTTACAAATATGTAGGTCTCTTTTTAATACAAATATTTTATAAGAATCATATTTTTATAAAACCAATAACTTTCAAGCTATACGTAAATATATATTTTTTTAAACTTTTCGAACACAAGTATTGCGACCGCAAAATAAAATCTAACCTGCAATGTTGATGGTTGTCGACGTCTCAAGACCCCCAAACCGTTAAAAGTGGTCTTTGCAATGACGTCTGTCCGTGTCTCTTTTTAAAATTAAAATTAAGAGTAGTTTAAGAAAGGGCGAAAATAGAAAATGTCGATTTTCTTAAGATCGATTCTAACAATTTTGATTAAAATTCGTATCTAGGTGTTAAAACTATAAATACACTGGCTATTTTCATTTTACCATCAAAATTAATTTTAGGGTACTTTACAGAAGCACACGCTTCCGTATCTTCGCAACTATTTGAGATAATTAATAACTTATCATTGCAAAATTGTAGTACTATTAAAAATAAAAAACTTTTATATTAAATATATTTTTATAAATACAACAGTTTCTGAGATATTGCCAATTATATTAATACAATTTTGGGATTTTTAGTTGTAAAGAGATACTTAAGTTTTAACGCAATAGTTCTCCAATGCCACAGAGTAATTAAATATAAGTAGGTGTTTTAAAGTTTGTTTTACTTAAGCCTCTTAGGATGAATGTTCATACATTTTAGACTCAATAGTCAATATTTACATTTTTTATTGGTCAAAATTTATAATTGAGGAATTTAATAGCAATGCGATGGTATGAAGATTTGCAACACCTGATAAAATGTCGAAAATTTTAACCGGAAGTCGAAATTTTAATAAGAAGTGTTGACCCTTGTGGGCCCAAGATTAATCTTTGTTTTTTATCGGTCCAAACATACAAATGAGGACAGTAATTCTTTTAAAACAAAATTTTAAAATTTAAAACCGGACTAAAAAAAAAGTTTTACATAAGTATAGTGCAATTTATGCTTGGGTTTGCTAGTTTATATTATTTCGTTTCACATATATTACTAGTTTTGAGTAAATATTTCCATTTTCGAACAATAGAGCGAAAAAGTCCGTGCGAGGTTCTGTACCATTTATTTTAACTTTACTTTCTTTTTTGAAAGTGATAACAATGTACAAAAATGAGTATGTAACTTCATTTGGACACAGAAATGCAGCTAAGCACATGGTGAAATATTTAAATTGAAAGTAATTTACTGCCTGGTTCTCTTTGTGTTCCAAATTTAATTTCAGTATGAAAATAATGATTCCATGAAATTTCCAAACACTTCGAAACTAAGGACAATACAGGAACGAACCAATGATACAATTGTGAGAAATGTCAGTAAGTTCCTCTGTAAGAAACCCCATCTATTGGGCTGGGCATACATACACTGTTCTTTGTGTTTGGCAAAAAACTAAATATCACGGAAGATTTCGCAGAGCTGATGCTTTGTATTCTGCATTAACATAGTAGTGTCACAAACCAGTTTTTTCCTCTTTAATTAACCAATTCCAACTCCAAAATGTAGGTATAAAAGATTTATCGATTTTAGATTTTCACTACCTTCATCCCAACAGTAAATTTCACAAACAAATACCCAACTAAAAATATAAAATTATAATTAGGTTCAACTTTGATATTTTTCCTGTGTCTGCAATTTTTGAATGGTCATCCCATTAGATAACGGATATTTATAGATGGCTGTGGCATGTTTTCCTAACCTTTATGACCCATTAAAGCGTATAACCCGAACGGGTAGCAAGACACGGTGCTAAATATTATTATTATTACTTTATGACCCATACATTATATTTTGTTAATTTCATCTATTTCTTCAAAAACATTTCTACAAATCGCAATCAAGGAAGTTTTAGGGGCGCTGTCCATTTATGCTTAATCGTAAGTGGGCTTTTTATGGTACCATTGGAAAGCTCACAGAGCAAAGAATATTTCATTATAGGGCAACCAATTTCAAATTTTGAGCACATTTTGAGCTACAGATCAAAACATAGTAGAGAAAATGGCAAAAAAAAAAAAGATTTTCTAAATTTTTGAGAAAACTTAATGAGGTATGTGAAAAATGATCCATACATAAAATTGCACTCTGGTTCCCATTTCGTGGCCTCCATATCGGATAGCTACGCCTCCAAGTACGCTATCACACCTATTTTTGTGTTCCATGGGACCCAATAATTATATCCTAAGTTTCACCAATTCCCCCCATATTTACCCAAATTACTCTTTATAGGCCTCTGGCCCATGAGCGATATGGATAGGCATTTTATGGCTTATCAATAATATTTTATTTTGGATTTTTTTTCATCTTCAAACCCTTTATAAAACTTGTTTCTGGATCTTGAGCACCCTGGATGTTCTGGGCTCAGTGTCATGGTATTAATTGCCCCTGCCCAGCCCTCGTGGTGGGCTTGTCAGTGGGCAAACAGGCTAAATGACAGGTCTTCCAGGTGCACACCGAGAAATTCCCCTTGGGGAGGCACAACATTTATCGAAGCTATTATTTGGCTACCTTTGTCTCGAATTGTGAATTTTAGTGTGAATTTTAGGGGAAAATCTAATTTGTATCATTTTAAATTATTGTCTTGAGTCCTTAAATGTAGCGTAATACACATGACACATTTAAGTTTACACTAAAATTACTGGTGAACTCATAAAGGTTCAATTCCGTGACTGCCCTGCCCTCTCTCTGAGCGCGCCATTGGGATCATATAGTCTGATTTTCCGGTGACAAGGTCAGGATTCAAAACCCAGTTGTGCATACTAAACTTTTTTTTTCTAATTGGTTGGTTTCTCACTCTATCTCCATGCAATTGCGGCTACATTTACTTTAAACTATATATTCCTAACCCCTAGCGTGGTTAAAATGAGTGGCTGGATGGGTAGTAAGATGTAGTGGAAATAAAAAGTATAATCAACACACAAATTACTAACAATTTAATCTAAGAGATTTAATGAAGCGTGTAAATGAATAGGATATGCCCCCCACCCCCATCAGCATGGAGAGGGGGGTTTGGACAAAAACACTCTCAGTGCGCCTAGCAGAGATTTTAATCCCATTGGTGACCGAGTTTAAAGATGATTCTTACGGTACACGACTGATTAGACTTCTCATTAACTCAAATTCTACAACCGCCAGATTTATTATAAGGTCAGGTACTCACTACCAAAATTAATAAATTGTAATTGGAGATACTGTTATATTATCATAGAAATTATCTTGTAATAAACATTTCAAAAGTTTGATAATCTACGTTAATGAATTCATACATCAAGTCATTAATTGCTAGACATTGTCTCTCTCGATGAATGTTGATACATTTTATAAATGTAAAATAGAGTAACATTTTGTCACTGTTGGTTTTTCTCATCATTATTTATACGCTCTTAAGTGTTTCCCAAACTTTCGCCATTCACATTCCCCCTTCTTAAGGTCCACGACATCACATCAAAATATGAGTTAGGCTTCTAAAGTTTCATAACATCACATCAAAATCTGAGTTAGGCTTTTAAAAGTCCCAAAATATGTGTTAATTCACTTAACACTGTCATAAAAAATATATATTGATTAAAAAAAAATTAGTGGTGTGCCATAAACCCCCTGAAATTGTACACCTATCCCTGGGTGTATGCGCACCACAGTTTAGGAAATGGTGATATAGAATTGTTCTCCTTATAGTGCGTGATCTGATTATACATTTGTCAAATAACTATGGTTACCACTTTTACTGAAAATGTGAACATGACAAGTTTCATCTTTGTCATTGTTATATTTGTTGGGGGACCCACCTCGGTGGCGTAGTTGGCTAACGCGCTAGTCTTGTTGAGCTCGACTGCTGAGGACGGGGAGATAGAGGTTCGAAACTCGGTCGGGTGAACTGGGAGGGGTTTTTCTTAAATGATTTTTCACTCTCCTCCACGCAAATGCGGGTTCACTTTCTCTGATACACCCTTCCCAATTCCTATTTCATTAGCGTAATTAGTACTTAAAGCGTATAACCCGAACGGGTAGTAAGACGCGGTGCTAAATATTATTATATTATATTGGTTGGGAGGAAGTCACGTTAAATAATGTGGAGTAGCCTAAAAAAAACTAGTCTCATTACTGTGGCGAGTTAAGTCTACATAAATAAAAATACAATCATTAATGCTTATGGGAGGTCACAAATATTACATTCAAGTTTAATATGATCACGTTTATTTCATTGTGCTTGATAGTAGGAATTATTCTCTAGATTTATAGTTTTATACATTTCAACATATTCCCTTTAGAGATTTTGGAAGAGCTTTAAGGGTGTTCACGTGGGTTTTAAGGTTATTTTTCTAAACATTTTCAGTGAAAGGTGAAACCCTTTGTACTTTCTTGATTAACATATTTTGAACTAAAATTAATGCTGTTGGGGACATTCCATAATTTGCATTAGTTTAAAACATATTTATTGAGGTTATATTATTTACTAATAAAACCCTCAAAAAATTTCAATAATTAGCCCACATTCTAAGTTTTTTTTTATCACAAAGAACATTTCATCCAGGGTGCGAAACACTGCCTTCTATGTCTGAGCCAAGCACAGGTTCAGATTTTATTTAGGGGTAAAACAGCATGTCCAAAAATATTTGGCCCCTTGTGCCGGTGGCCATGCAGGCAAAGGCGTTTGTCTCATTTAGTCAATTTTTGCTGGTGACGGTGTGGCCAGCTTTTGAATCCAATTTGGGTGTATTAAGTGTTTTTTCCTAAATGGTTTCCAAATTGCCCTCTATATAAATATAACAGAAAAATTACTAGATCTTCTTTCATATATTCATACGCTAAGTTATGTGATCTGTAGTTGTCATTCTTGATAGATCATTTAATATAAAATAACACCAACAATAGAATCAGTTAAATGTTATCATTGTTGAACAAACAAACATGATTGTAACTTATTTTATAAGGGTTTCTTCAACAAATAAATCTTATTATATATTGCCCATGTTAAGAGATGTAATTTATCACCATGTCCTTGTGTCAACAGGAGTGTTTGGTCAGAGCAAGCAAAAGACTGTAAAAGATGTCCCAGGACCAAAACCTGCACTGCCGATATTCGGCACCACCTGGCTCTTCACACTGAGATATAACATTGTAAAATTGCATGAAGCATACGCAGGTATGATAGTTTCCACTTTTATTTATTGTTTTATACGACTGTTTGATCAATCTGAGAAGGGAAGAAGTTCACTTACATTTGTGTGCAGTGATAGTGAAAACCATCATGAGGTGCTAACAGCAAGTTGGGATTTGAAACTATGTAAGGTTTGAGTATATCGTGGCCAAACCTGCTTGTGCATTTTTTTCCTCCCAAACTCTGCTATCTTTTAAGTTCTTAATTCTAAGTAATTGTAACTTCATCTCACAAATTTTGCAATAAATAAAATTGCATGTCCCCTCAGTGCCACAAGTCATAAAGGTATTTACTGTTATTTAATAAAATGAAATAAAATATATTTTTTACACATCGTACAAGATACTTATTAGAATATTTTAAGGAAATTATTTGGGAAAGCCTTATAATATGTATTTACTCAATTTTTTTTTCTACTTTCAAATGTATTTATTATGACTGAGCGTGTAAAGGTTAGGCGTGTCGAAACTCTTTTGACCATAAGGGCCACATTGAACATTGAAAATAATGAGGGTGTGGCATTTCAGAAAGTTCACCATTTTAAATGAAAAAAAATAAATTAAATTTTAAAATCCTATAACAAAAATAAAATCAAAATTACATAAAATGTTAAGACTTATCCTATAATTTTTTACCAAAAATTTTAAACCTAATATTTGCGTCAGGTGTGTAAGTGGCTTTAAATCTAGTGTTGAAGTCACCTGCAAAATAGGGGACAAATGCGTATTGGTAAATGTTATCGCTCGGGTGTTGATTCCTTTTCATGAGCGAAAACAAACTTGTATGCTGACAAATATTGAACGTATTTGGCAGGCAAGTTTAACAATCTTTGGAGATCAATTTTTGATGAGTAGTGATAAGTTTCACAAAATGACCAATTTCAAAATGTCATAATCCCGAACGTTTTATTCCTACCACGTTAATAAAAAGAAAAATTGGGACACATTGCATGATGGTTCATTCAAAGGTTCACAGGCTGCACAGAATCATGAACCAGACCACATGTGGCCGTGTGCTGCAAGTTTGACATGCCTGGTGCAGGGACTGTTAGTTTGTGCATGTCTCAAGCGCAGCATGAGCTATTTAGAGATCTACTTGAAAATATACTTGCACAAACCAGAACTGTGCAGTTGAGATGAAGCATGTAGTTGGTAACTAAGTCATCTTCTTGCAATCCCAGTGGATAAAATGTCAGTCTTGAGCCAAGAAGAGTTGTATTTAGTTTCAATCTGTAACTTGGTTTGTAAAAGGATAAAAGTTTCATAAAAAAAAGATTAAAGTTAAAAGAAGTTAGATGTTTTAAGCCATGGCTACTTTATTTTAGCACTGCATCTTCCTACCTGTTCGGGTTACACACCTATATACTAATTACACTATTGGTTTTAGGGATTAGAAAGGACATGTAGAGGAAGTGTACCCAAATTTGTGTGGAGTGAGAATGGAAAGCCATATTGAAACAACCACCCTCAATATACACCCCCGAGATTCAAACCTTCATCTCCCCGTCATCGGCACTCGAGTCTACTGTGAGTCTGTGATAGTAGTATGTTAGACCATGTGGCCACCAAAGGGGGTCCATGGTTACTTAAAGAGTTAATTATTAACATATACATTTTTTAAATGAAATGTGATATGACCCGAATGATTGAAGAAAGATTCTTCAAATGGATTAAGATACCTACATTTAATTACTATCATTAGTGACTCCACTGTTACATACTCATAGTTAAAATTATTTAAAACAATACAACATCTCTAAATGCTGGGCCAAGACTGTATATGCGTGTATGACTGTGTGTAGGGGTCAGAGGGGCAATATTATACTAGTACTGATCTAACATATTTTGAAAGTTTCCCATTCTTATCCAAATCTTTGTTTGATACTTAAAGAAATTGAGTTTATTAGAATAGATGTGCGTAATCTTGCTAATTATAATATAGCTTAAAGTTATCATATATTAAGAACATAGACATACTAATTTTTAGCTTAAATAATAATCAATACAAGGAATCTATAAATACAATATCAATAAGATCCATCAAAATTCCTAGTTGTGTACAGTAATAATTTTAATGATCATTTTTTAATATCTAATCATTTGGATTGGTGCCTATGCAATATATTAAAAAACTATGTTAGTGTAAGAGAAGAGGTGGATATAGAAATATTACCACACAAAGTAAGGATTGATCCTATATTAAATAGCATAACTAGTTAAACTATAGTGACAGTTTTTCTCTTGGCATTTTTAGGGACAATCACTCTGAAATCACTGACAGGAGCTGGAGAGGTTGGCTTCCATTTAAATGCTACATAATACAAATTTAGAGCAATGGCGGCTCATAGCTAAAAGTAGTGGGGGTGCTGCTTGAGAAAATATTTAACCTTTGTTTTAAATTTGTGTAAAAGGAAAAAAGCATGTATAAGAAGAAAATTTATTTAGGAACTTGATAAAATCTTAACAAAAAGACATTTTTTACTTACTTTAACTTAAATTGTTACAGTTCAAGCTTGATCTATTCATTTAAAAATGAAATCCATTCTTCTTGTTTTAATTTGCACAAAAAGTTCAATAATTTTCTCCTTGATCTCTGGATGACAATTGAGGAAATTTTTCTCCATTGAAAGTATTGCAAGAGCATTTAGGTTTTCTGTTAAATAAAAAAACTTTTAAAAAAAGAATCAAATAGAATAGCTGGAAACAGAATAATAATCTAATTCTACACTCTTATACATTTTATCACATTCAAGAATATGGTACACGGTTTTTAAGCCCAACACACTCTGAGTAAAACAAAACTTCCTTCCACCATCACACCCGAGCCGGCACTGCGAGAGCAACAGTGCTCTCTCTACCTGGCAGTCTCGCCTTCCTCCCCACTCCCCGCCTATGTGCGCATACTCACAACAGTCAAACACCACATCACTGGCACTGTGAAGCGCACAGTTTCATCTTTTTCATAAACTAGGGGATGTCTACTCAAGTACTTACATTAAGCTTAAGGAATATATATTGTACTACAAAAATAAAGTAACAATTAAAGAAAAAAGGACTCATTATATTAAATGTTATTGATAATATCAAATGGAAAAAGGGGGTGCTGCAGTTCTACAGTGCCCATACACAAGCCTCCACTGACTTAAGAGTAATAATTTATTGTATGTGTATGTTAATGTAATTTGTCAATAAATTAAGTATCTGATGCCAAAGAGAGTAAAAATATTTGATTACCTTTTACCAATGAAACCTTTTGCAGTGACCTGTAAATTAAATTAAAATAGCCATGTGTTTTTTTTAGACATGTTCATGCGTTATGGACCTATTTTCAAAGAAGAATTCTTGTGGAACTATCCAATAGTAAACCTTATGGATCGTGGTGACATTGAGAAAGTCCTCAGATATCCCAGCAAGTTTCCGGTTCGACCTCCCACAGCGTCTATAGCCCACTACAGGCTGTCTCGGCCAGACAGATATGCCAGCCAAGGTCTGCCTCATGAGTAAGTTAGCTTAGCATTAGCTCCGACTCATGAGTAAGTTTTGCCTAGCATTAGCTCTGCCTCATGAGTAAGTTTGCCTAGCATTAGCTCTGCCTCATGAGTAAGTTTGCCTAGCATTAGCTCTGACTCATGAGTAAGTTTGCCTAGCATTATCTCTGACTCATGAGTAAGTTTGCCTAGCATTAGCTTGGTCAATAGAAAGGGAAGAAGAGAACACGCTTCTGTGGCCTCATGGTCTAATGCGCTAGTCTCATGTTGGGCTAAACTACAGAGGACGAGGAGATCAGGGTTCGATCCCGATCTGGCGCATTGAGTTTTTTCCTAAGTAGTTTTCCACTCTCCCTCCATGCAAATATGGGTGCACTTCCTCCTGATTAAACCTTCCTAATCCCTAACCCATTAGTGTAATTAGTACATAGGTACATCGCCTGAACAGGTAGTAAGATGCGGGGCTAAAAAAATAGGGGGAGAGAATGTATAACAAGGGTCTACTTTTAACCATGGCAAGACACCACAGACAAACTGGTTACAATCTTGACTTAAAGCTACGGATATATCTTCACTTGTTGTGAAGGCCTGTGAGGTCCAAGTGACTCAAAATGTAGGCCTACTATGAGTGTACATCGAGGTACCAAGGTTGTAGAAAAAAAGGGATGGTTTTGGACATCTCCCCACCCTATGTTCATAAATATGTGTGAAGACTTTTGTTGGATGAAGGTATACTAACATTTTCTAACATATCCCCTTCAACCCCTAGTAAAATGAGCTTTCTATCCCCTTGTCAGGTATTAATAAATATACTCCAATTTTATCATGAATTGACATATCTAAAGCAAGTAAGTCCCTATATCTACTTTCACGAATTCATACATCAATCAATGTGATCTTCAGCTGTCATTTTAGTAGGTAGATTATACCGATAAAATAATACCAATAAAACCTTAAAATATTGTTAATTTCTACAGTAGGCGCTAACAGTGACTCGTGAGGGAAAATCTTTGGTAAAAAAAAAATATATCTGAATAGCTTAAAAATTGCATTCATGAAAGCTCTATGAGAAAATATTCTTTTATATGTATATTTATTTATTTATTTTGATAGAAGAACCTGATATTGAGTTGTGTGTACCCAATAGGAAGCTAGCCTTCATAACATGTCGCCAGAACTCTTTCTATTAGTTGGTTTTGGCACTGATGACAAGTGGGTCGGGGAAGCAAGGGGTAGGTCATATATAAGCTGCTTGTGACTATGAATCCATTACAGTGAACAACATCACACAAGAAAGAACTTTATAATCAAAGACAGTAATATTCAATGCTGGTAAAATATATAGTTGTAATATAACAGAAATATCATCTGTAGTTCAACTAAACTGTATTATATAAAATTATATGTTCAGTGCAGAAGATAAAATCACTTTAATAAATCTTGTGCAACATTAGAGGTCTTATTTATTCAATTAAAATATCAGATTGTAAAACAGTATTATAATAATTGGCACTCAATCACGGGGTTATAAAAACCATTTATCTCACAATACAAATCCAGTATAGCCGAAACGTACCGCTTTAATTAGTGCTCGATCACGGGGCAATTATCAGCTAGTTAAATTGTATCACTTCAATCGGCGTATATCGCCGACGAGTAACGTTTTAATTGGCGCCCAATGCGAACCAATTAATTCTATAACTCTTTAAGACTAAATTGTGAATATTTTTTAAAATATAGTTTTAAAAAATGGCTATTTTTTGTGTCTAAATTTTTTTTCTCATAATTTTTCAAAGATTTTTTTGGCTTATTTAAAAAAAATCCTATTTTCATGGGCCGTGAAAAATTCGTAAAACCTTTAGGTACTGTGCATATATATGCTGCCTAGCAGAAAATATGATCCAGATTTGTTTTGATTTTACTTATATAATCAATCATTTTAAGAGGTTTTGAAAATTATGTTCTCATTCTAAAACACTACTACTCTGTCTTTGAAGTATTATTGGTTCCTAATTGGATAAACTTATCTTTAACACTGCTTCCCAAGATTATAAATCTATTACTTGGTTCCTTTTCAAATGTTTGTAAGATTTAAAAAAATATTTAAGTACTATAAATAATCTTTATTGCAACTATTTTAGTAACGCCCCCATCTTTAAAGTGAGGTACTGTATTCAGACAGGGTGAAAAATGGCAAGAACTGAGATCGGTGCTGACCCCGGAGCTTACCAGTGCCAAGACAATGCTACAGTTCCTTCCAGAATTACATCAAGTGACCGAGGATTTTACCTCACTTCTCCGAGGACTGAGGGACGGTGGTAACACTGTGCACAACTTTGAACTGCTCGCCAACAAGATATCGTTGGAAAGTGAGTAAAACAAGGGCTGGTCTTCTCACTTGACTCTGCCCTGGTACACCAGGGCTAGTTTTATGAATTATGATCTTCACTGTAGCTTTGTTGAGACAAATGAAGGGTACACAGGAAAAAGGGGGAAAGTACAATTTTAGCTCGAATTTAGATTTTTGCTGCCATCTGTTGAGACAATCATGTGACTTCTATAATGCGCTTTATACTCTGGTTAAAAGATGTTTCTGCTATATTTAAATTAGAAAAAAAAAATGCTTTGGTGGCTGATGTTCTTCATAATAGTTGACTGACAATGACAGGGAGTTCAGGGTTAAAATCCCGGTCAGGTGTACTTAGAATGGTTTCCCTAGTGGTGATCGAGCAGCAAATATTTGTATCGGGCGGGCATTACAAAATTACAATCCAGCACATGCAGATTCAGGCAGGTATTTAATTTTCAAACAACTTTGTCACAGGCCTATAAAATTTCAAATTATAAGATTAACAGTCTAATTTTTTTTTTAAAGATACAAATAACTTTGTCACAGGCCAATTAAATTTCAAATTACAAGTTAAAACAGTCCTATTTGATCTAAAAAAAAAAAATTTTGTTTAAATAGTCAAGAATTTATACTTAATATACTACTAGAGAATATTTAGCTTTACTTTGTAAAAGTTCTGTTGAAGCATAACCAGGTCCTCTACATTTTACAATTTAAATTAAGTTTGAGCAAACATAGGGCCTAAAAATCTCAATGTGGAAATGTTGAATTTGTTATGTTGTTGGCATTGACAGAGAATATAAAACTTTAGGAATCTTGATTTCACTATGTTATAGACTTGTAACCTGTGAGAGACCTTATTGTAATTTTATTGAAAGTAAACATAATAATTTATGAACTAATAAAAAATATACCCTCCTTTGATATTAGTTGAATTGAAATAATTCAACTATGTATGTGTCATACTATTTTTTTCAAAGTTTGAATTAGAGATTTAATGCTATCATAGTGTAATATACTTAAGAGTTCTTGATATGCTCGATTGAAATACGAGCATAAAAAATACTCGCCGACTTTACAGGATCTTTAGATGCCCAGTTTATTAGCCGGAATTTTGGGTGCCCGACCACTCCTAGTTTCCCTTAAATGGTTTTCCACTCTTCTTCCATGCAAATGCAGGTACTTTCTTTAAATTCAACCTTCCTTTCCCCAACCTGTTATCATAATTAATACTAAAGTATACAACCTGAACTAGTAGTAAGACATGGGACCCGCCCCGGTGGCGTAGTTGGCTAATGCGCGAGTCGTGTTGAGCTCGACCGTCGAGGACGGGGAGATAGAGGTTCAAATCTCGGTTAGGTGAACTNNNNGGGGGGGGGGGGTTCCTAAATGGTTTTCCACTCTCCCTCCATGCAAATGCGGGTTCACTTCCTTTAATTCAACCTTCCCAATTCCCAATCCATTAGCATAATTAGTACTTATTACGTATAACCCAAACAGGTAGTAAGACACGGTGCTAAATATTATTATTATTATTATTATTATTATTATTATTATTATTATTATTATTATTATAAGGCATGGGGAAAAAAAATATTATAGGGTCTTGATGTGGTTTTTAAAAGCTGTAGTCAGTAAAAATGCGTTTAATGTGACAGTATAAAGAAAATCCCGTACCCAGTTTAAATGCCAGTGCATTTTCTATTTACTGTCCTCAATCCTCCCCTCTTTTTATATACCTAGTTATTTATGGAACCTGTGTCAAATGTATAATTAAAACCATGACTTTGTAATGTTAAAAGGGAAGGGGGGGATTTATTTACGTTTTTAATATTACTTGGGTATCTCCTATCCTTGGTACCAAATTGGGTCTTTAATAATAAAATTTAGTATGTTTTTAGTACTAAAGTGGAGCGTCGTTAATCCTAATCGATCGGGACCAGGGCCCATCCGTATTACTGAATTGTCCGGATTTTCAAATGTGCTTTCTATAACTGTATACATACATAATTTATTGACTAGAGGATACATGACGCTCGGGAGTCTACTATATTGCAAAATAGAGGCTGAAGGGTTCAAAAACTACAATACTTTAAAAAAAACCCTACAGTTATTAATGGAAACTTACTGGGTAAAAAAGTCCTTAATAATTTTTTGTACAAGGCTTGACGTACGTTTCTTTGCAGCCATGTCTCTCGGTCTGAAGTACGAGTTGTATCGCCGTCCCCTCAGGTTGCCTCTCTAACTAGTTCATAGCTGTCTGGAATGCTTCATATGCGTCCGAGTGTTGAAGGACCGGCAGCTTCTTCAGCATCCATTTCTTCATCGTCGTCACTCTCTCTTACATTGCTTCCATTATCATTGTCCTCAATTACCTGATGAACTATTTCATCATCATCCAAATGCTGATAACCAGGGTCATTGCCATCACTTTCAAACCACTCCCTTGTATCAAGTTCATTGCAATGTTCAAATCCAGGCAATGTCTGGAATAGAGACACAACTTTGATGTCAGTAGGAGTGTTGGTGTCTGTTGGAGTTTGAGAGTTTGCCTCATCTTGACCTTGATTTGGGGTTTCGGGGATTGGCCACAATTTTTTCCAGGCATTTTTTAAGTTGTTGTCAGTGAGAGATCCCCAGGGGGGACGCGGCAGTTGGCCTAAAATCATTTGGCCTAAAAATGAAACCTAAAGGCATTTAGCCTACACTTTAGGCCAAATGACGATTACTCTCCCCAGGCAGCTGCTACCATGTAAATAGTGTCCTTTAGGCTGAGGTTTTTCCCAAACTGCAGCACACTTTCTTTGTCTCTTTCAGCTAGCAAGAGCCGACGAAGCATCTGTTTTCTATAAATTCTTTAAATTTTTTCTATGACCCCCTGGTCCATTGGATGTAGTATGGAGGTTACATTTGGAGGCAGGAACATGACTTGAATATTATCGTCTATTTGGTTCAAGACATCAAGGCCGGGATGAGTTGGGGCATTTTCAATGATGAAGACCACCTGGCCTTCTTTTTTGTTTTGTTTCCTATGTTTTTTAACACTGTGAATGAAAATGTCTTTGTACCATTTGGTAAAAATTGTCTGCATCCATCCATTGGTTTTTTTGTGACCTGTAAATTACAGGTAAGGTTTTAATGTTCTTAAAGAATCGTGGCTTTTTACTTTTTGCGATAACCAACAGATCCAAAGCGTGAGAACCACTTGTGTTAGCACAAACCATTGCTGTCGCTCTTTCCTCTGTGACCTTGAAACCAGGAGCAGATTTTTCTTTACGAGAAGCCAATGACTTCCGGGGTAGGGAACGCCAATTTTTCCCAGTTTCGTCAGCGCTGTAAACATCCATCATCTCTTGTGTAGCCCTCCTCAATTGTCTACTAACAAATTTTTCCCTAAATATTATTAAGGCAGCATTATCAGCAGATAATATTTCACCTTGGGCATCCAGTTCTCTAATCGCATTCCTCATTTTAAAATTCTTCAGCCAACCCTAACTAGCTTTGAAATCTGTAGGCCCGCCAAGTTTTTCATTCATCTTGATCGCCTTTCACAAATGAGTGGACCAGAAGTAGGCTCACCTAAACTTCTCCTCTGCATAAACCAAATGTACATAGCGTCTTCCAATGCACTGTTTTTGCCATTATTGTGGTTTTTCTTTTCTGTGAACCTTCTTCAGAATCTAGTTTTGAAGCAAAACGTTGCAAACTGTCTTTCTTTGCTTTAATGTCACTGATGGTTGGAGTTCCCACACCATATATTTTAGCGAGAGATGCGCCACTTTCCGCTCTAGACATTCTTCGTAGAGTTTCTAACTTATCCTCTATAGATAAAAATTTGTTTCCTTTTATTTGATAATGATGACATGATTAACAAAGTAAAAATATGTACCGTTTTAACTCGCACAATAAAACTTCACAAGGCAACTATATGACAAAGGTTTTACCACTGCTATAAAGTTTGTAATTGATAGCACAGAACTGAGCCGAGCATGTGACCAAGGAGAGGTGACTGGCTAAGTCGTTGAACTCTCAAGGACACCTTCCACTACCTCCCCTAACTGCTCTCACCGCCAATCCGGATTTGCGACGCTCCGGATTTTTGAGTCCGGATTTCTGACGCTCTACTGTATTATGCTTTTAGATAGTTATGTTAGGGGTAGATAAAATGAGGGTGACATTTAAGGAAATAAACCAGTGTTAACCTGGAGAAGAGATTATAAGCCAATTAGGGCAGTAAGTAAACTTGATTGACCCGCTTTGGATGTTGAATGGCTTAAAGCGCTATTCTCGCAATAGACTAAACTGCTGATGATAGGGAGATCGAGGCTCAAGTCTCGGTCAGGTGTACCAAGGGTGGTTTTCCCAAAACGGGCTTTCACTCTCCCTCCATGCAAATGCGTGTACACTTTAAATATAACCTTCCTAATCACCCAAACCATTAGCGTAATTAGTAAACAAGCATACAACCCCTAACGGATAATGAGAAAAAACCCACTTTATTGTCGGTATCTAATTTGAAGTTTGTTAATTGTGTATTAATATATAAACATGCATTTAAAATGTGTCATTAAAGGGTAATTTATATTTTTATAAAATTCCAAGTTTCTGATAGTGGGCAGTTTACAGGTATCTGCGTATTGGTCCTGGGTCGTAGATTAGGGTTCCTTGATAAAGACTTGGGGACCCTCGCCTCTAGACTGGCCCGTGCTGTCAAGGAGCACTTCATCGCGTCCAGAGACACCTACTATGGTCTGCCTCTATGGAAACTTTACCAGACCGACGCTTACAAGAGAATAGTTCAGAGTGAAGAGGAATATTATGAGTAAGAAATACAAATTTACCCATTAAACTAACTTTTATCATAAAAAATCATCTCTTGTGTTATTGGGTGTGTCAAAGAAGGGTGAAAAGGAGAAACAAATTAGGTATTTGGGTGATAATTATTATGAGTATATTGTTTCTATTCATGAATGATGTTTTCCAGTATAATCTCTGAGCTTGTGGAAGTGGCAATGACTGAAGAAATGGAAACGTGTGCTATGGATGGAATTCAGAGTGTGTTCACATCCATACTGCGTGCACCTGGGCTGGATGTTAGAGAGAAGAAGGCGGGAATCATAGACTTTATTGCAGCTGGAATTCAAGGAGTAAGATTTTTAAAATAATATATATTATGTTTTTTTTAACATTTCCAGCCTATGGCCTGGGTAAGTTTTCTTTGACTAGAGCCATATATTTTCCACTATCGGCTGGCGCCTGTCGTAGCTTCATATTTCTTATATTCTTAAGTCTAGGACAGGCACAACTTCCAGTCTCCAGCTGTCAACTTATCACTGTAATAGAGTAAACCCATATTTTCATCAACTTAGCTAAGGTGTCAGGCTATGTGTGTGTGTGTGTGTGTGTGTGTGTGTGTGTGAGAGAGAGAGAGAGAGAGAATATATATATAGTCTTAACACCTTATATTATATATATAT
Organism: Timema shepardi; assembly: GCA_902151425.1. NCBI lineage: Eukaryota > Metazoa > Arthropoda > Insecta > Phasmatodea > Timematidae > Timema > Timema shepardi. The sequence goes on along the minus strand of CABFVX010003446.1, from coordinate 13,884 downwards.
ATATCCCTATTTTCCTATGAATAAAAAGCCTTCAAGATGGTTATTAGTTAGAAAATCGGTCAATACATGCAGACTTGTAGAGAGACAAAAACAACAAATACAATTTTATTTCTTAAAATTTTTGAATGAAAATCAGTTTTGTTAATTAAACGGTGTTGTGTTTGCTCGCTTGGTCTTAACACATGCTGTTTGTGTAAATTCGTGTTTGGGATACTTCAAAAGCTATCAATCAGCTATCTAATTCATGTAAGTATGTTGATACATTTTCCCGTCTTGACAATAGTTTTTAATTTAAATTAGTTGAAAAATGAATTGTGATTACTACCATATGGATACAATTTTTGCAGCTTGTGTGTTGATATTAAAGGAATTTGCTTTAATTACAATCTTGTAATGTATACTTGGCAGCAAAACAGTCCTCACATTCACAGATAGCTTACAATTTCCACATATCCATAACAGACTCGGCCATAAATTATTAGTAAAGAATGACCCTGCGCACGAGAAACATTTTGGATAGCTTGGTGGTAGAGCATTGCCGTGCTAAGACAAAGGTTTCGGGTTTGATTCTCATGTCTTGTGGTCATTTTTCTACTAATTTAATTAATTCAATTGCGATCTCCATTTGGACAGTCTTGTAATTATATTGATTTGCAACCTATTTATTGATGTATATTAATAAAAACTGTAACCTAAACCAGTGGTTATGTTGTTTAAGACGTCAGGTGTGAAATATATTAATTGTTGTTGATGGATAGGCCAAGGTTCATATCTTGGTTGAATGTATTAGAGGTGTAATTTTATATATATAATCAACTCAGGTTATAATGAACCTCTATAGACTTGGATATTTTGTTAACCCTGTCTGAAGTTCCCTAAAACAGATTTAAAAGATCATTAAATCTTAAAGTAGCGGGTTAGTGACAAACAAAATGGTTAAAATACAATAGCTCTTTTTTGATAATATTTGTTAATTAATCTTTAATAAAAAATCTGTAAAATGCTGTTGTTTACTGTATACTATTTTAGTTAATATTTTCTCCAGATCCTTCTCTAGTGTCTGTGCTTTTTCCACGCCTGATTCCACACTATTCATGCATTCAAAAAACTAAGCTGAGTAGTAAAGTCTTAATTTTTTGAGTTTCATATACCCTCTCGAAGAAAGGGATTAGTGAAACCAATTACTAGATAGCCACCTCCTGTAACTCCTGTTGTATTAATACAGCTCGGATTATGTTCCTTTACTCGCCGCAGACAAAGGTATTAAAACATAAGCCAGGTCACTGAGTACAGTGACTACACTGACTGTTTGAACTCAACCCTCCTCCTCCATATTCCTCACTTTCAGTCAAGCTTTGTGATACCTAAATAAGAACTAAAGTAGAGAATCGGTGTCTTCAAGTTTAAACAACCAAAAAACTAAGTTTTTAAAGAATCATGATGTTAGTGACATTTCTTATTGAAATTTCAATTTTTCTGTTCACTAAAACCAAAGTTGAGGGTTCGTTATAAACAAATTTTTTAACACATATTGAAATGTATGTGGGTTAGAACCAATGAGTTAGGTTCAGTGTAGATAAATGTTCATTACAGCCAAGTTCACTAAAACCAGGCTTGACTGTACTATTTATTATTTATCATTGTGATTTTACCACTATCTAAAATTGTTGGTGAACTTATTTTTCTATAAAACAACCCTTCCTCATTCCTAATCCTTAAATTTAGTCATTAATAGATTTCTTGTTTTTTACTTGATAATAATCCAATGATGATTTGTCTTGTAGCTAAGCAACTCACTCATGTTCCTGCTCTACTTTTTGGCCAAACATCCTGATTCCCAGCAGCGACTGTTTGAAGAGGTACAAAACATGTACCAGATCACGGGGGACTCGCTCAAAGAAGCTCAATATCTACACGCTTGTGTCAAAGAATCATACAGGTAAGCTAGGATTCATATAACTAGGTTTTATGTGAGAAATACATACGATAAGAGTTGTTGAAAAATTAAATACAAATAAAAGTAAAAACATTAGCACATTTTTACAAACAATTGACTATTTCGATGCCTTCATGACATCTTCCTCAGTATGTAGTAGGTGCATACCTTTCATTTGTGGTTCATTTTTCCACAATTATATCAGATTTATTTATTCACATAGGTATTATACACAACTAAGTCTTGAGTCATGTTGAGCCTGTCCTAGTCTTAGGGCCAGTTTCATAGTCAAATTTAGTACGCCTCAAGTGCGGCGCTACACTAAATACAAGACGACACCTACCTAAACCAGAATGGAATGGGCCAGTTTCCTATGAGAGAACGGCCCATTCCATTCTGGTTTAGGTAGGTGTCGTCTTGTATTTAGTGTAGCGCCGCACTTGAGGCGTACTAAATTTGACTATGAAACTGGCCCTCAGTTTAGATTATAAGACATATGTAGTTAAGACAGGCCTAGCAAGTCGGTAATGGAAAATATATGGCTTGAATAATAAACAGGCCCAGGCTGACAGCTGGAAACAGAAATGGATGTAAAGGTTACAATCAACTACTTAGTTCAAAATCACTTACAAACCATACAATATTATTGTTTGATTATATTTTTGCCCTTTTCCAGTAATAGTTTGATTTTGGTGTTGTTACAGACTTCTTCCAGCAGCTATCGCTATAGCAAGAACACTGGAAACAGACATGGAACTTAGTGGACATAATATTCCAGCGGGGGTGAGTAATTTTCTACATTATATACGCCTTCCCGGAAATATGTTCTATTGATATTTTGACACCCACCTTTTTTTTTCTATTTCTAAGATTTAAATGAACGACTTTGTTGCAGAATTATAAAAGTATTACTTTTTTTAATAAATTATGTATAGGTGTGTTTTGGCAATATTACGAATTGTATCTGTCCATGTCCTGTAGACGTCAGTTGTGTGTCACACGTGGCTAGCCTGCAAGGATGAGACCAACTTCTCAAGACCAGACGAGTTCTATCCAGAGCGCTGGTTGCCAGGCAGTGATAGAAAGTCGACTCAGAATAGTCAGTTCCTTGTTATCCCGTATGGGTGTGGTCGGAGAATGTGTCCTGGTAAAAGGTTTGTTGACCAAGAGCTGCACCTCATACTGGCCAAGGTAACAAGCTTTCATGTTTGGTGATATATGATATATAGGTGGGGCCATTAAGTAACCCTGGGTGGTCGCCTAAGGTCATAGGTGGTGACACATTCCAACAAAATGTAGTTTAAATGTTTAAAAAAATAATTATTTAAATTAACTAAGCTAATAATCATTTCTAAATAAGGAAATGACATCTAAATATATTATCTAATATTAGGAACATATTTAAAAAAAAAGGATTGATTGAATCACTTTTATGGCTTTATGATACTCTGGGTCACTTTTTTGGCAAATCACTTTGATATTTAATTCAAAGCTTCTGAGAATATTAAAAGAAAAGGAAGGGAAGAAGGGGATAACATATGTTTGCATGCATTGAATAAAGGTGGGGATATGAGAGTGAAGGGGAGGGTGGTTTACAGCCTTTTTAATTTTTTTTCTTTTTTTAATTATTATTACTATTTGTTTATTTTTTGTGTTTGATATTTGGGCAACATATTATTATGCATCAGGCAGAATGTGCGGTTTATTTAAATTTTACAGAATATAGCTTTGAGTGCAAATTTTAAGTCTTGCCTAAGGCGCACGAAACCCTTTCAATAGCAATGTTTATGCGGTATATAGCTCAGACGGGTACTAAGACTTTATTATGAAAATATTACACAATGGTGAGTGTTAAATTAAAAAAATACTGATCGAATAAGCTAATAAAAATATACCTATATATTTGAGGATATTATATTTGGCACAGTTATTGAATTTATTGTTTGTACAAATTTACCATTTTATAACTCATTATATATATTTCTGGCAAAAACTATTTTACTATTATTTTTTCTTGAATTCCAGATTGTTCAGGAGTTTGAAGTGAAATTTGATGGTGAAATGGGCCTACAGTTTGAATTCTTCTTGGCTCCAGGTGGCCCTGTCAACTTTACTTTTATTGATAGACATTGATATGTTTTGTCATCCAACGGATTTCTTGCCATTATTTTATGTGGTCAACTCCTTCAGACCTTGCTGTGTAAATTCAGGCTAAATTTATTTTGTCCTGAAGTTTGGAATGCTTCCTTGGAATATTAGAATTCCTCGAATTTTAAAGGGTATTTGAGTTTCGAATGTGAATTTACTTTATAGTAGTTAGCTAATATTTCTATTTTCCTTTTTCTCCCTTTTGTGTTTTTTTGATTTCCTCTTTTAGGAATTTTTGTTGCGTGTTTCACACCCCCTCCTGCAGCGATCCGATAGAATGAGACCTGGGTTAGGGGATTGGGCACTAACTATCAATTTTCTTTAAGAGGCAGCCATTACCTCTTTGTCCAATGGCAGCAATGTAAAGTGTGAAATGTGTTCTTCTTTTCATTGTTAAAGCCATATTGTGTTCCTTTTATATGTTTTACACAAACAAGTATATAAGCATATGTTGGTTTAGTTATACATTACATTGATCTCCTCAGAAAATATTGCCAACTGAGTGGCATTAAGAAGTAGCCGGATGGGGGTTGTAATACTTCACATTATCATCATATTAAAAAGCTGTTTGGTCAGCAACATAAGCCGGCCAGCACACCCGCTTGATGGTAAAATTAAAGCCAAAACGTTGATAGTTACTTTTACAACATGACTCGAGCGCGAAAACATAAATTTTAATTCAAACACAAGCTTTGAAAACCATAAAAATAAATGATAATTTGTTATATTAAATTATGCATTTTTTTTTATCTCACTAAAATGTTAATTATTTCCATGAAACTCCACAACCTCAAAAAGTGTGTAGAAGTGTAGAAATTCCAACTTCAGTTATTGGCAGTGATAACTGATAAGAATATATATATATATATATATATAGTCAAATTTTCATATTATGGGCTTATCAAGAAGTTAAATAAGAATTACTAGATCTACAACTATCATTTATATTAGATACCTATAAAATAATACTAATGGTAAAATATTATTAATGTTTACTGAGAAGATAAGATTATTTTATTGAAGGCTCTTTAGGTATGAAAATTGAATTTTAGCCGGACAATGTCCAAGATATATAAGCAACTTTGGGACTGAAACCTTTAGCTAGGAGCTAAAAGGAATTGGGAGTATAATCATCAAAATGCCTCCT
>CABFVX010003445.1:0-85612 GCA_902151425.1 Timema shepardi | reverse complement strand
GAAGATAGCCGAAGGTTTTAAATTTACATTTTAGGCCAAATGACTTTAGGCCAAATGCCTTTAGGCCAACTGCCTTTAGGCCAAATTACTTTTGGTTTTATTTTTAGGCTAAATGCCTTTAGGCCAAATGATTTTAGGCCAACTGCCGCGTCCCCAGATGCGTAACTTAATCAAATTGGTTAAAAAAAAAGTTGTATTTAGAAGGATGCGTTGAACCTTGGCTACTATTTTAAAATATTTGAATAGCTTCTAAATCAATGGCTGCCAACATTTTACAGCTGACGTCCCACTTAGAACAATAAAATATCCCTCCCAACCCTCCCCTATTTTTTGAAATGATCATAGAAAAAATCATTACAAACATTTGCTTCATAGTCACCTTTTATTTTATACAACATGTGGCTACCATGTTCTCACAATTTTGGTCATTGATAGTTGTAAACATTGACCAAACAGAGGAAATGAGATTATTGCATGTGAGATATATCCTATCATAAAACGAAGAGAAAAAAATCCTAACAATACTGTATTGGGTTCATAATATGCTTAGCGCAAGAGAAGTAGAATCCCACACTATATTTAGATGACTCAAATGTTTTTGAAATAGCAAATTTTTTTCACTATTTTCATCCAAATAATTTCTCATACTTTTGAACCAAAATTACTCAGCTTTATTCGACCATAGCTACTGGCGTATTGCTTCCGAACAACGTTATAATACTCCACAGTTAATATCAAATCATAGATAACAGCCCTTTGTGAGGGCTCTTAATTGCTGAAAGAAGCTGAACAAGAAGAAACGACACTAAGTTGACCATAGGGCGCCCGCCACATTTCATTTCACTATTACAGTACTTTACGCATACCATGCTGGACCACAGATCTTGGAAAATCACTTTTGGATTGAAAAAATGCAAGATGATGCAGTCAAAATGTAGTCAGCACACAGCCCTGTGGGTGTGAATCAGACGACTATGGTACTACACGGCAACTCATACGGGATTAACCTATTCAAGATCATATGCATCACATCACAGGCGGCGCACAGTCCTGTGAGTGTGAATCAGACTATGGTACTACATGGCAACTCATACGTGATTAACCTATTCAAGATCATATGCATCACATCACAGGCGGCGCACAGTCCTCTGAGTGTAAATCCAATATTTTTTTAACGCCGCCATCTGTTCAAATCCAACTTATTGGTACAAAAAAAACACCTGAAAACTAGCGTGACGGCTATAACTGTAATTTCATCACTTCTTAAATAGTGGGTTTGATGTTTGACAGAGCACACCAAAAATCACTTTCCACTTCATGTCTGACAATGCTGTCTAGTTTTGATTAGTCAGAGTTGAAAATTGGGTTGGGTTGCATGTGGCCACAATGATAGCTGAGGAGGAGGGAGAAGGGAGAGCTCAAGGGTGAATCCGAGGCTCATGGGTCTGAAAATAAACACTTGCATATGCATAAACGTCTTAATTTTGGCTCATCACCTCTAATGTATTACAACTGGTAAGCAGTGTTGCCAATACCACAAGGAAAAATTATCTTAATTACTTTTAAAAAGGGATTGAAATAAAAGATACATTTCTTAGATGATGTTTAATGTTATTTTTTAATTGTTCCTGACCCACTTTACCCACCGTTCCCCTCCTTCCCCGAGTTGGAAACCACTATTCTAAAGACATATATTTTTTTAAATTAGTTATGTTCACGGCAGTTTTGCATTGAGCCACAATTACCATTAACAACTCTTCAAATGTAAATGCAAATTCATATACAAATGCATCTAATTAAAAAAAAATCAGCAAAAGAGCCATCAAACATTCATTTAAAAAAAAACTCCAAATAACTTTAAGAGGGAATTGATTTAAAAATTGTTTTGGCTTAGAGAAGATCCTAGTGAACTCTTACTACCCTTAAAAAAACTATAGATAACTTCTAGAGGCATTAAATAAAAAAAAGGTGTATGTGTGAGGTTATAATGAGTCCCAATTACTATGAAAACAACCTCCAAATAATTTTGGGTGCCATCTAATTTTAGAAAAAATCCCAAGTGAGAGTTCTGGACACCCTTGCTTCACATTCCCTGTGCTTTACCAACGCTCCCTGGTTTTTTTAGGTGTGTGGCAACCCTGCAAATGTTGCACCAACTATACCTCATTTATCTATTATTTTTATTTATTCCTTTTGCTTTACTCTTTTTTCTCCTAAACTTTTATTTCCTTGCGCCCCTAGAGCAGAGAAAGTATTGTGATCGTAAAAAAAAATTTGACTCGAGATTTTGATGAATGTCGATGTTTCATAACCCCCTGAAGCACAGAAAGTATTTTTTGTAATGCCGCTGGGACTAGAACCGAAACGATTTTTATATATTGTGCTAAAACTTGGTATCTAGGATTTACATAAGGCTACTCTGAGATTATTTTTTTAAATTTTCTATCCATTCCTAAAATTAAGGGCAGTTTTCTTAGGGGGGTAAAGTGGAAAAATCTATTTTATCCAAATCGGCTTCAACAATTCTGATTAAATTTTGTGCCCAGTCATTGTTTAACTCTTTGAGATACAAACTAACCTACCATTGCAAAGTGGTAGTCCTATTAAAAAAATCTATATATGAAACATATTTATATAAAACCATTTTGTTTCTGAGATATTGGCAAATATATTTTTTAAATTGGGGTTTGGGGAATTGATTGTTATGCTTTTTTCATGAACAGAGATGTTACTTTTTGCCTCATTATGTTTCTGTAAGATTGTCTATCATTTCATTTATGCTCTAGGGGAATGGTCTGAAACAATATAGTTATATTATTTTGTTTCACACATTTTACGAGTTTTAAGTAAATATCTACATTCTTAGGTAAAGTAGCGGGAAAGTCTGTGTTGTTGTTGTTATTTTAAATAATTCTAACATATGTTTTCAGCCACCTAGCGTAATTATGATAATTATGTTGTTTATGTTTGATAGACTGTGAAGCTCTCATTTGACTTCCCATTCTATGGCCACTTAGTTCGTAACATTACAGTGGCGACAGGGGGCTTCCTCTACACGGGAGAATATGTGCACTCGTGGTTGGCTGCCACACAGTACATAGCACCACTCATGGCTAATTTTGATACCAGTATCTCAAACCATTCCTTCATCAAATATGTTGACAACGGTAAGCATTTCAAACACAATGGCAGATACTTTAACATTCTTGGTTAAGTTATAAAGTACCGGTATTTATTCTAATTGCTCATAATTTTACTAACACATCTCTCACACCGTCGTTATTGATGGTGTAATTTAAGAGCTGTGGGTGTGAAAGGTACTTTTATTTTTATTTCTCTGCAACTTTATTCCCCCAAAGTTGTTATAAAAGTTATCATGGGTGTAAAAATGGGTGAAGTTGAAGGGTCAGGACTCCTCCCTGGAAGTTGATGAAACCCCCTTCTTAGGAGGGTCCTATATTCATACAAGTGTGTAACCCAAATGGGTAGTAAGATGTGATGCTAAAAAAAATTATGTATACAATCTTGTATTGGTAAAAGCTATTGTCTAGTGGACCCCTCCTAGAAAAACGAGCTTTCTACACCCCTGCAAGTTATACATAGCCTATAATCTAAATATGTATTATAAAAACTTTAGATACCCCTAAGATATCTTTACATACCCTAGGTTTAATATCAGTGCTCTATAGCACCCAGATAAAATAACATTGACCTACCTGTCATTGTGAATTCATTCTATTGTTTCCTCTGTAATACACAAATTGGTTCTTATTTTGATTTGTCGTGTAAACTAGAAAAAAAAATTACATCTGTGTAAAACTTGTGTGGTGTTGTTTCAATCACCTTATATTCATAAAGGCTCAATTAATATCTTAGGCATTGTTTCATTATTTTTTTTATGATATCCTTCCATGATGAGATTTTATAAGTTACATAGGAAGATTTTTCTCCCCATGATTCAAAAGTTATAGGAGTTAACTACAATCCTCATAGAAGCTTTGATTTAATCCCAGGTGTTCTGTAAAATAAATTAGTGTTTATGCAAGTATTGGTCTTGTTATGACATTCAGTAAAAAGTGTGCGCTCTTAGGTTATTCATCTTAATTAGGAGACCCACAAAACCTCGTGTTTAGGTAATGCATGTCAAATAACCAAATAAAATAAAATGAAGTGATTAAAAGTTTGAAGTGTCTTTTACATATTATTTGACTGATATAAGTGCTTCTATTGATGTGTTGTAGGAACATCCTTTACTGTCGAATGGGAAAAGGTTAAATTACAAGATGACACTACCTCTGGGGACTTTACCTTCCAGGTCACATTGCACAATAATGGTGACATTGTGTTTGTTTATCAGAGTGTCCCTGTCATCATTGAAAATATCCTAGATCGCCACCACCCTGTTAAAGTTGGCTTGTCCGACGCTTACATAATTGACAGAACTATTTTCTGTGAGTGTGCATGTCATTATTTACTTTCTTTTTTCTCGTTACAATCTTGATAGCAGCTAAAAAATAATATATATACTATTTTTTAATTGATGTACGAGAACAATGGTTATCAACCTGGGGAGAGCACCCCCTGGCGAGGCTTGAAGCACTTTCCGGGGAGGCGTGGAACAATTTAGAAATTATATTAAAATCAGATAACAATTGAAGACATTCTTTTTTTCAATTCATTTTCCAAAGTAAGATAATTCTTTCTTGAGATATTGGCAACACTGCCCAACAGTTGTAAGACCCACTATTCAAGAACTCATAAAAACAAAATTCTGCCAACCATCACATTGATTTTCAGTTAATTTATTTGTACCATTACGCTATCAGTGCTACATTGGTGTTTGTTTAAAGAAGTTATTAGGAAACAAATTTTTTTAATTTTATTTAATAATTTTCTAAAAAATGTTAAGGGGTGAAGGATAAGAGGGAATTTGATGATCTACCAAAGCGGGCATCAGCTCAATAAGGTTTAGAACCACTGCACTAAACATACTGATAAAATTTGGCATCCTTGTACTTGTACATAAAATAAATGAGCAGCTAATTAAGAGCCTGTTTCACCACACAGATGAAACCTTTGGTAGCTAATGCCATTCGAACCAGACACCACATCCTTGTGTGCATATCTGTATTCTGATTAAAAAAGAAGTGGAATTAAGGCCAGTTAAATTATTATACTGTATTTAAAAATAATCGTTCTAAAAACTGATTCCAAATTCATGGTTGTTAAGTAAATATTTAAGAAAACTGCACCTAAATGTGATTTATATATAATTCGTGTGGAATTTCGTATCTAATTTCTTGTTTAGTTGACAGAGAGATTAGCTTTTAAGTAAAACTTAACTAGTGTAGGTTTTTGTAATGATCAAATTTGTTTGTATTTTACAGTTGTGAGACATAAAACAATCTACGAGTACCACCGAGTAAATTTTGAGAAACAGGATATTAAAAACTGGACTGTTATCTACATCAGCGCTTTGCGTACGTGCCTAGACGAGAAGAACTGTAGTGACTGCCTCACTCAGTTTTCAAGCTTTAAGGTAGAGATTAGTTGTGATTAATACACGTCTTGCCAGAGGTAAAGGAAGGGTTTGGCAATCAGATAAATCTGTGCCTGAACCGAGGATTGAACCCCGGACCCCCAGCATAGAAGTCTTACCCCTATACTGCCAGGTCACCTCTATCTTAATAACGTAGGAATGATTAGGTTAATTGAAAGGAACTGAACCAGCATTCCCTTAAATGGTGGAAACCTTCTCACGGGAAAAGGGTACAATTGATTAGGAGCGAAATTCTAATCCTGAGCTCCCAGGTCAGTCAGGTACACTAGTGAAACACCAAACAGCTTGCCGTGTAGGTTGTTTGCGAATAAGCTCTCTTCAACGCTGTCTGTCGAGAAAACTTTCTCCTGGCATCACTCTTCTCCCATTTTCTCTTTTATCCTCTACATCTTTCTTTATATGGTCCACCCACCTTCTTGGTCGTCTAAGGGGTCTCTTGCCTCTTACCTAATGCATTTTCCATTCTTTTCACATGGCTGAACCACCTGTCGTAGCTTCATATGCCTTATAATCTAACTTAAAACTAGGACAGGCACAATATTCAGTCTTCGGTCGTTTATTCATCACTGTGAAAGGGTTAGCCCATATTTCACCAATAATAAATTTTTCGGCTATGCCGGAAATCGATCCTGGGACCCTCAGCTCAGCAGCCAGACATGCTATCGACTGAGGAAAGATGTCAGATTCTCTACCACACATCTTTAACTAAAGTTTAGTCATCGCTATGGACATGCTCACGGACTCAATTATGTTATAGGAAGAAGAAACTAGATCACACTATACAGGCAATCATTACTTTAGGCTGAAATCCTCTAACCCCTTCATAACGTGACACAATATTAGAATATGTACGTGTCTAATGATAGTATTGTATTAAGTTGTGATCTTGATAAAATAATGTTTGTAATATAATTAATATTTCAATCTAATGGCTGGAAAAACATAATGGCTCTAGAAAACATGAAAAAGTTAGGGAATTTTAAAATGTAGTTGGGCTGGACACCGTTTCAGTAAATTGGGAGTTACTCTCTTCTCCATTCAAGCCATATTGTGTTTGTTCTTAGAGCCCTTTTATGCACGCGTTTTGTGCCGCGCGACACATGGCTGCAAAAGCCGTCACGTTTTCTAAGTCACTGGGAACAAATGAGTCATTTTATGCTCTGCTGTCCGAAAAACTTGATGTCGCATTTTGTAAAACTTGCTGTCGCGTTTTGTAAAACATGCCGTTGTGTTTTACAAAACGCCAGCGGCAAAAGCCACCCGAAATAATATAAGTACATGGTGTCTTATGGCTCCATTTATGCAAACACGCCGCTTTTCTGCCTGTCTAGGCATCAGTGCTGGCAACCTTAGCTAGTAGACAGGACTAGTTCAGTTGTGTGGAGGTTTCCAAGTGAGATTGTGTCGGTTGAATAAATTTTTTCTCTCATTTTTCTAAAAAATGGATGATTTAGATATTGAACGTTTTATAGATGAGGTTAAGCAAAAGAAAGCAACTTGGGATTCATCATCGGAGGAATACAAAAACATAAATTAAAAAAAAAAAGTCAATGGATAGAAGGAAATGTGAAGAAAAAGATGATCCTTGCACCAACTCTTGCCTAGTTTGAATCGTTACTTGGAATTTGACCACCAGCTCATCAAATGATTCTACCGACATTCTAAAGTAATTTAAAGACTTGTCCCTATCGGCTCTTAATTTTCTGTAGAGGTTATGAAATGCCCCATCTTCAAATCTTGCTAAGTTGATGACTTGACATCTTTTTAACGTAATGTTACGAAACGCAAAAATATGACGCACGGATCCAGCTTCTGCTTTCTAACATATAAAGGAATTGGCAGCACTGGTACGATTTGTCCTCCCCCACTACTATTTTTTTTACGGGTGGCAAATGCCGCGTGCATAAAATGAACCTACAAAAAGCGACGGCTCTCACCGTCGTGTGTCGCGCAACGCAAAACGCCTGCACAAAAGGGTTCTTATTGTCTTCTTTGCTCTTCCTTTTGGATATGAAATACCTTCAATAGAACAAAAGGTTTTCCTTAAACAGTTATGTAATTTTATTTCTTGAAAATCTAACCGCTGACATTGCTGTTAAATGAAACTTATCCTTAATAATAGTTATATTTTCCTCTAGTGCTATTGGTGCCCACATGCTAACCGGTGCTCCAACGGGTTGGACAGACTCAGGCAAGATTGGCTGACTAGGGGCTGTGACACCTCCGCCCTGGACACTAGTGAACAATGTCCTGCCATCGAAGAGATAAACAAGTCTGTAAACGCTGGCCATACTCGCAGTCCTCAACATGTCATTGTCAGTAAGTGTTTAGAGTCTCTCTTGGCTAATCAGACTATTTGAAGTTATACTCATTTGCAGGGGTGTATGAATCTAACTCTTAAAATGTGAAGCAAACCTTCTTTTTTTAGCTCAGCGTCTTACAACTCGTTCAGGTTAAACACTTACATAATAATTACTTTAATGTTTTTAAGGATTAGGAAGGTTATATTTAAAAGAAGTGTACCGGAATTCGAATGAAGGGAAAGTGGAAAACCATTTTGGAAAAACCACCCTCAGTACACCCAACTGAGATTTGAACCTTAACCTTCCTCTCATCAGCAGTCTATTCTACGGCGAGAGTAGTGTATTAAACCATGTGGTCATCAAAGCGGGTGTGAAGCATTTTTGAAGTCTAAAATAAGGTTTGTGTTGTCACATAACACTACTTTCAATTGTTTTAACCATCCAGTAAGTCCATTTCACAAAGAGGAAGTCTTAGAGAAAATAAACCAAGCGCTGCACTATATTATTTTAATATATTATTATTATTATTATTATTATTATTATTATTATTATTATTATTATTATTATTATTAGCACCACATCTTATTACCCATTCGGGTTATACGCACTTACGCTAATGTGTAATGGTAGAGTTGATTGTGAGATGAAATGGAGGACCTACAGTTTAACGTGGAATCCGAACCATGGTGGAGGCCTGGCATTCCACACATTCACAAGTTGGGATTAATACACGTCTTGTCAGAGGTGAAGGAAGGGTTTGATAATCAGATAAATCTGTTCCGGGACTGAGGATTGAACCCCGGACCCCCAACACAGAAGTCTGACACCTTACCCTCTAGACCACATGGCACCTTTAATATATTGAAGTTTTTCTTCCTTCAAAGTGTTGAAAAAAATGTTTATTACTAATTTGACCTTCGACTTAAACATTTCAAAGCCTACAAACTTTATAGTTTACTACTTTCCTTTTTTTTTNGCCTACAAACTTTATAGTTTACTACTTTCCTTTTTTTTTTACAGATGATCGCACAAAATCTGGCCACATCCCAGGAATTCTTGCTACTACGATAATATTGGCTGTTTGTGGTGCTCTTGGATTGTGGATTATGTATGCTTATAGGAACCCACATACTGCATCTGGGCAGTTCCTTATCAGGGTAATTTTAAAAAAAATCTTTACTAAGCTTGTTTGCAGTAGAACACTGAACTACCCTTTTTTTACATCCTTTACTGTTTCCAGCCTATGTCTTGGGTCGTTTTTTTTATTCAAGCCATATATTTTCTACTACTGGCTTGCTAGGCCTGTCATAGCCTCATATGCCTTATAATCTAACTTAAGACAATGACGGGCACAACATCTAGTCCTCGGCCATCAATTCATCACTGTGAAAGGGTAAACTCACATTTCACTATTGATAAATTTTTTCAGCCTTGCTAGGAATCGAACCTGAGACCCTTAGCTCATTAGCCAAACACACTACCGACTGAGCTTAGGTATAGACTGAGATAACTCATAATTAAAATGACAAATTAGTTTTCTTACTTAACTAAAGAAGCAGGCACAGCCGGTCCATTTCTGTGTTGATAGCACTACTTACTTAAAGTAAAACATAATATATTTTTGTTTATGCTAACAAAATTTTTTGAATCATAATTCCAATATATTTTTGCAGTAGTTTTGTTTGAGATTTTCTTATTTAAGTGAAACTGTAAGGCCGTGCCTACTGCCATAGTCTAGAAGAACTTGTTTCTAAATTATTCAAATGGCATAAGAGGAAAAAGGAGCAAAAAAATGGGAAGGCTTGTGCATGCCTTCAGAGGAAAAATAAACATAATATGAACTACCTTTTGTTACACTGAAATATTTCAACCAATGTAAGAATATAACAGTAAAAAGAACTACTACGCACTTTCAGTCAATGCTGGCACACACACACACACACACAGTCAATCTTGTATTCAGAATTATTTTAACTAATAAAATTTTTATAATCCAAGTGTTTGTTTTGGGTTTCTTCTTCTTCTCAGGGCCATATTTATTTTAAATGAAAATAAATCTCTATTTTTGGCATGTGTGTGGGGTTAGCAAATTATTAGTGAAATTAGTTTCAAGTATTAATAACTTTGTTGTTAAAAGTGAGATTGTTCAAATTGTTGGTCCAATATCTGATAATGATTTATTTTGAATTACAATATATACTATATTTGTTATATTTAAATGTTTATATCAATTTCATGCTAATAAACTGATTTTATATCACAAATTTAATAATAAAAAAAAAGCTTGGAACATTGTTAACCTCAACTCTATTTTAAAAGTTGCTTACCCATCTCCCTGCCCCATCAACTGCCACTGGATTGAAGAATGATAGGAGACTTTATTTGCTATGTATGTTCTAGAAGTCTATTAACCAATTTTAGATTCTTAATTTGTATGTACCATATTTATTACCCTTATGGGCTATTTTTTGCAATACACTCTTAATGTAAAGATGGAGGTAGAATTTAGAAGAAATCTACATCGAGGTGGGGTGGGAAACTGTAGATGAAACTGTATCCTCATTGCACACAATTGGGATTAAAACCTCAACCTCCTTGTCATTGGAAATATTAAGAGAGTGGCACCTTAGACCAAGTGACCATGTAATATTGGGGGTTTCCAAGATACCAATATCAATATTTTGGTCTTTACCCTACTATTCACCTTAAGTCGACTCTCTCGCAACCATTTTAATTAGTCCTGTGTGGGAATGAATGATATTTTGACTACGATAAATTTTCGGGTGGGAAATAACGATTTCTTGTGGAATCTGGACGGGAAACGGCGGGGAAAGAATTGAACATACCTATGATATAAAAACAAATGGATGCCATTCCAAATAATAACATTTACTTAAGACTTGTCTTTATGCAAATCAGTGTATTTCATGCATAATTTAAAATTTAAAAACCACTTTTATCCTTATTTTGTGCTAAAAGATGTTTTCATACTTTAAATTTATTGAGGGATGGATATTTTCATTAGTTATATGTAGTGTGGTTATTTTATTAAAGGCACTCGGTTGTGTTGTAAGGAAGGTAGTTATAAAATAAAAACTATTGATGTTTCGGGTATCTATCTTGATGAATGTAACGGTTAATTTAAATGTAATAAGTTAGTAATATTTTTAATGGAAATTAAATACAAACATGACATTGATAAACAGTCCTTAATTGTAACTTGTTTAAATTTTACCCGCGCGAGTTTCGGGACAACTAATTTTCCAAATTTCTTCCCCATGTTCGAGCCCCTGCACAACCCTAATTTTAATTACTGATTGGACTGTTTTAATTCTAATTAAGTGTGTTAATTGAAAAATAATTGGATCACAAGCTGGATATGAGACTAGATTAAAGATGGGTCAAATAAAAAATTTCTAGAATCCTTGAATCTTTAAAAATGCAGAGTTATAATAAAATTGAAAAGTTGTTAAAGACTTGGTATCACTGACCACATACACTTTTGATAGTCATATCTCTTACATAAAAAAAAATGTAGACAACTCTTTTTGAATAAATAAATCATATTAATATATTTCTTTAAGTGAAACCTCTTTTCGTTTTTTTGATTTATGTTATATTTGGAAGAAGGTACAGGAAAGGTGGAAAAATACATATAAAAGGGAACCAACACAAAATTGCTTTTACAATGAAAAGGACATAGTTCACACTTTACATTGCTGTTAGTACCCAATCCTTGTCCTAGGTTTCATTCTATTGGAACTTGTCAGGAGGGAGTGTGAAACGCACAGCACAGTTTCCTTAATAAGGCAACCATTAATGTAATCAGTCGACTAAGGTAAGGCTACTCGCTACATTTCAGAGTTAATGGAGCGAACATAGCACACCTTTGTACCCAGGTTTACTTGATAGTGTATTGCACTTAGCTATATGTAAGCATGAGCCCAAGTGTCTTTAAGTTCTTCCATATTGCTAATATTTTTGTTTTGGTGTGTAGAATCGTCCCAGCATGTGGAGATGGAGACGCGGAGAAGCTCGTTACACTGCTGCCACCATTCACATGTGAGCAAGCAGTCGTCAGATATGCCATTGTAGAAAAATGAGTAACTCTGGTTATAAAGAACATAAGCTGCATCATATATATTAATTTTACCTTATTTTTTTTCTAATTTTAATTTGATATTCTTTTTGGGATTCAAATTTCAATGCTTGAATGTAATTGCCACAACATTTTGGTAAATCATTGGTCATGCAAGTTTGATTCTTTTTTAAACTTAACTGAACTATGATTATATTTAGTGATGAATAACATCGAATTCTAAAGTAACTAGTTTTTCTTTCAATCCATTTAATGTAATTCTTTATAATTACCGCGCTGAATTCGAAGTAATCTGGGAATAATTTATTTAATAAAAAGTGAAAGCATATTGTATATTATTTCATTTTTATTATTCACGAGTTGTTTGTTCAGTGAGATGCTAATCTACTAAAAAGCTTGTGAAAATGACTTCTTGGCTAATGAAACTGGTACTAAACAAACTAGCATCTCATAAAACTTTCAATTGGTGTATCTATTGTGGCCTTAAAAAAAAGATTTCTCTTTACCATTTGAGGGATATTATGTTCATAAACAACTCTCTTGAGTTCAAATTGTTTATAATACAAACATCTTTTTACTAGCTTTGTTAACCTTTCACAGCTGTTTTAAGTGTTTCTGTTCCTAAGAAATAAATTATGGGTGGATTTTATTCTATCTGAATACAACATATTGATTTTTCTTATATTTATAGAAACAGTTATTTTAGTGTATTTTTGTTAGTTATTTGAAATATTGTAAGCTTTTCATTTAAAATATTGTAAGCTTTTATTTCGAAAGATGTGTTTTTCATCTAATCATATTACAACATTTTTATTACCATGTATATAAAGCTAGACCCATTAGTCCAATTTTCATGAACCATTGATTTTAATCTATTACTAAAAAATATTTAGTACACACACACATTTCTAATCAATATTAATTAAGAGTGTGTATAACAATTATCATCGTCAATAGTTTGAAATATTTGTTAGATTTTTCCTGACTGCTTATAACTTTTTTTTGAAAGCATTTTTATAAGCCTTTGTACTTTTTGTACTCTGTGCAGGGTTGTGATGTTGGTTGTGACATTTTATATTTGAATAAATGATAGGAAATTTCATCCATAATTAAAGTTTATAAAACATTTATCTTTGAAAATAGAATGTCTACATCAATTTAAAATTTTATAATATTTTTTATATTACTATAGCCTTAGATATGTTCCAAATGTGACTTAAAACCCTGTGAATTTAACAGAAAGAAAGCATATTTTTCAAATGCTGTTTCCGTTGATACACGTTTTATTTTCATCCATTGAAGAAATTACAATCAATCTTTTTGGTTACTTTAATATAAATGGCATTTAAGACAAAATATTTTTAATTTTTCTAGGGGTGTGCGAATTCCACTTTTTCAATTCAAAGCAAAGTCTAATCAAATTATATGAGTTATTCTTGAAGCTGAATCGAAGTTTGAATATTTAAACAATATTTAGTGTTGGATTAAAATATAATACTTTGCATAACTATATAAAGTGACTTGTCAAATATAATTTTCAAAATGCTTTATTTCAAAAATAATATATTTCATCTTAAAATAATAAGTTAAGCTGTCACAAAATATAATTGAATTATTTTAATTTGTTTTATGCAAACATTATTTGTGATGGAAATAACAGCAGAAAATGAAAAAAAGTTCAAAATGTGTTTTTTTAACTTTAATTATTCTTTTTAGTGAAGTTTCGTAATCGTTGACTTCAGAATTTGACGTCTGAATCTAAGTCAAAGTGAACAAATATTCAGAGAGAAGTCAAAGTTTTTGAAGCTCTGCACACCCCTAAATTTGGGACAGTTCCTTCATTTTATTGTGGTGTAGGTTTATATAATAGCACATTTATGGTTGAACCTATTTTAGAAAATTAAAGAAAAATTTAAAGTAGATACCATTTTCATTAGGGTACTGTATTTTTCTTAAAATTATTGAGACTATCTGCCAACATTAACAGCAGCAGAACACACAGCTTGACATAAAATAAAATAAAATTAGATTTAGTAACTTTTAAACTCATGGGTTCTATCTATGGTGATCTGGTACTGCATTCGTGAACACCTGTGGTTCATTAAGTTCTTTTAAAATACCAAGAAAGTAAATGCTGGGTAAGGTAAAATAATTGGAAAACAATGTTGTTTATTTGAGACTGATTTGTTGTATATGAATGCTTGTTCTGTTCATTTTGTACTTTGATATACAATTCTTAAATCATAAATTTCACTCATCACAACTCTTACTCTAGTAATTTAGCCATTGATTAGAACATTGAAAGCCACATTTGAATTGATTTTTGTTGATATTACTAATACTTATTGATGCAACCATATCATCTTAGACATTGTGAAACTTAACCTTTTTTTATTGCCTTTTCTTTCTTTTAAGATTCAGATTTTTAGAGTCAAAATTTGTCAGTAAAATAACAATTCAGATTTAAAAGAAGTAAATCTGACCCATTTCGTTTTGAAAATATCTTTGTTAGTAGTCATCGGTTTTTGATTTACAAAATGTAAATAACTGTTCAGGAACAACACCACTCTGAAGAGTTTGTTCAAAACTAATTCCACTTTAATATTAGAATTGAAGGATGTTTTTCATTGTTCTAGTCGATGTTTCAATCATTGTTAAATTTGTGACATCTTTGTTTTTTGTCTTGCTTTATTAATTAGTATATATATCATTGTTTTAAAAGGACCTTTATTTGTTAAACTCAACTATTTATAAAAATGCGGCAAAATTAATTTTCATTCCAAAACAAAATTGATGATTTAATTGGGAAGTTAATGTTAAACATAGTAATAAAACATGACTTGTTTGGATAAAATCCTTTTACAACACTGATATATAGATAGTATATATTTCATGATAGTCAATTTAATTTTAATATTATGGATGATATGCTTTAAATCTATGGTATTCAACCTTTTTTGTTCTCGCACCCCCAGATATAATTTCTCTTCAATCTTTTACCCCCATATTTGTTGGTGAATAATGCAAGTTATACATATTCTATAATCTACATCTAAGGGGAAGAGAAACAAATTTGGCACCAACAGAGTGTATGTCCTTAACATCAGGATCTTGTGAATAGGTTTAAATCTCGCCTTGATTATTCAGTAAGTAAGTTGTTTTCACATACTCCAGGTTGAATATCACTGCTTTAAATAATTAACATACATCTGGAGAAATTACCACTCCTATATTGTGTAGTTTCTCTTTGGTTTTTGCTTAAGTAAAGCGTACTAAAGAGTTGGTCTTTAGTGCTGAATATAATGTCTGAGGGGGCTGCAGAGGGTACATGCTATAATCTTGGGAAGGAAGATACATCAAGTGGAGCGATTAGACACATGAGTGACTTAAGATCTACTCTAATAGGTCCATGAAACTACAGTAAACGATTTAGCCAAATATAAATTGTATGATTAACATTTTATCATATATAAAACATATAACCCACAAAAAATGTGCCTTAAGATATTAACCACTTTGTATTTAAACTAATTAAAAATACAGCCTTTTAGTAAGTGGAAATGTCGATCATTGTCTTTAACGATTGTTTCATTATCACCTGAGAAGGTTAATTGATCGGCATTGGCCCAGCTCTACTTAAAACTATGCCGTTCTCATTAATCTTAGTAAATATCATATGAATACAACAGACTTGGAAGTAAATAAAACATATCTTTATTGATGTCATAGTACATAATGTTTTAATCAATACTATTGTCTTTAATTGGTATTTACCACTGACACACAATTATTTTTATACATATTTATATTACTTCAACACTATCACTTTTGTCAAAACTGAAATAATTGATAAAAGGTAAGCTATTCCTCATTGTTAAACATTAACAAAGGGTAAACTAATTTTATTTTTTAATTTTGAATGATTATATATTTTTATTCAATATACATTGATATATATTTATAAATATACTTGAATAAATATTGATTTTCACAATTATTTTATTTGAAAGTCAAGGGATTGCTGTTCTTCCATCACACATCACATGAATCTTAATTAAATAATTTGTCTATTCTCAATGTAATGTTTATTCTTATCTCACTCCCACACTTAATGTTATATACTCCTTCCTTGGTCTCCTTTATGGTATTTTCCATTCTCATTACTTGTCCATACAATCTCACTCTTGCTTCCTATACTTACTCCTGGTGACAGCTAGCATGCTCCTCTAAAACCTAATTTCCATGAGCTCACCATCCCTTGTCTTGAATCCACTATCCATGTTTCTGCTGCACACGTAACTTTGGGTAGGAAGTACACCTTATACAACATGACCTTACACTGCATCTCCTTGCTAAAGAGTATTAAAAATCTGTTAGTTGATTTATTTCCCACACGCTTGTCATCCCAAGTTTTCTTCAAACACTTTTGAATAAGTCCAAATGATTATTTTGTTATTGGAATTTATAAACAAGAGGGAACAAGCAAAGTTAAAAAGTGTATCTTAGAATCCTATGTCCAAATTTGTAATATCTTCTTCCACTTAATATCCAATCTAATTATGAGATTGTAACATTCTTAAGAATGTTTGAAATTGAAGGTTTTAAAAAAAATACATAGTCAAGACTTAAAACTATCCTTATTTTGAATCTCAATTATTTTTATAGCTACTTTAATGTTAGATAATGGCTTAGCCCAACATAATTTTAGGACAAACTCAAAAATTAGACCTCGGCCTTAAATTTACCACTTTATTATATAATCAGAAGTTAAGAAAAACTAGTTTTTTTAAGGATTGAATTTGAGATTCATAGGTACAATTGATTTGGTTGAGGAAAGGTAGATCTCTATTGAAAAACGAAAGAGGCTATAACCAGCTGCAATGCTTTCTGTCAGAGCTGGTTAGTTTATATGATCATGGCTTGTATAATATTCATTGACACACTTTATTTCACAGCCTAATTAATTTGGATTTATTTGGATATACTTGCCTGAAGGCAATCAAATATTACTCAAATTGGTCCTCAGTATTCTCTTTGTGTTTACCAAATCTTAGTTTGAATGCTTCAATTAGTTCAAAATTAATAAAAAGGCTATACAGTACACCTAAACATTTAAGTCTATTTCCTCTTTAACATCTTAAAGTGAATGGAATTATTCATTTTCATATAAGTATTATGTGTGTAGGCTACCAAATTTTATAAGGTTTATTCATTGAAGGCCAGCATCTTAACCAAGACGAAACAGACTCACCTGCTATCGTCCTTTATAGTCATAAACAAATCTTTTAGAATCTGCAAATTCAATGCATTTTATTTCTTATTTGTATGTTTATAACTGATTAATCGAGACTCTGATGGTACTAAAACTAAATAAATATTATGCCCCCCTCCATTAGGACACCTCCCTCACCCCACGATTTGGTTACCACTGTACTAAAAGTTTATCATTTGAACAACAAAAACCATACTTTTGAGTGTTGCAAACAATTTTGATCACGTTTCATTCACCTAAAATAATAAAACTTATATGCTTAAAGGCATTATGAAAAACATATGTATTATTTTGTATAGTTATTGTGTGTTAGTATTTGTATATTATTTGTAAAATTAGTTTTTATTAGGTTAATATTATCTTAATGTTCTAGTTGTGTGATACAGTAATTTTAATTTGTGTTATTCAAATTATATATTTTATGGATAGTCAGATCATTAAAATGTTATACTTGTTAAGAAAATTGTCATACAACGATTCTTTGCCATGCTTGAATTATTATTATTATTATTATTATTATTATTATTATTATTATTATTATTATGCTTGAGACAAACGTAATTTAAAAAAAAATCAAGTCAAACATTTGGTTTGATGTTCAAATTCCAGGTATGATTACTGTTACTTTCTATTGATTTTCTAAAATTGTATTTTATTCTTATGTGAGGGTAATCTCTTGAGATTAACCTAGTGATATTTAATCATAATATTACAATTTGTATTTTTTCAACATCTCAATATAATTGCAGAAATTGTGTAAATGTATTTTGACTAAATGTTAACATCTTTGGCACCATTGTGATCTTTTAACTGGACATTTTATTACACGTGCACATGAGTAAGTATATTGGTGTTTAAAAAAAATAAAATTGTATTGAAGTTAAACCACAAATTTAAGGCATGTGTCTACTAAAAATCAATATAGATGGTATTGAATAGGAGTGTGCGAAGCGCCTAAATATCAAAGGTAAATATATTTCAATTCAACGCCCGCACTTTGCATCTTAAAGATTTCCAAGAAAACCTTAGATGCATTAATAACAGATTTTAAATATCTAACTAAATATGACAATAAAATTAATCGTTGCCTAATGGCTTAGAAATGTTTTAAGACGGTGTAGAAATAATGTAAAGTAACTAGTAAGTGGTAGTGAAGGAAGCCAACCTGAAAGGATAGGTTAGTCCAAGATGGAAACAAACACACTTCTCTCTTCATTTCTTCTTACTTCTTCAAACAGCCACAGTTGACATTGTTTTGAGTTTTTGGAAATATTCCTTTTTCAAATAGCAACACACAAAATACAAAGAAAGATATGATATGGAACTACATGCTTCTTGAATAATTTGAAATATAACAACATCCATTTAATTAATTTCATTTTGATAACTTTGTGTTTTTAATGTGTTTGTTCATATGAAAAAGGAATATTTTTGAAAATTCAAAACAATTTGCAACACTAAGAAGAAATGACAAGTGTGTGTGTGTGTGCGCGTGTGCATTTCTATCTAGGCCTAACATAACTATCCTTTGCGGCTGGTTACCTTTACTATTACTTTACATTAGTGTACAGTGTTTTATCAGAACCAGAATGTAGGTACTAAAAAAAGTCAACAAAATTGTACAACTTTTCCCTGCCCCAAATTTCTCCAGACTGTTTAATTTCCCTCGAACCTCGTTCACGCGTCAGATATATGGATTCGGATATGGCACCATAAAAGAATAAATAACATGCACTTTTTTTAAAATATATAAACCTTTTTGTTTAGGATGATTCATTTAAGGGATAGTTTAAACTTTTCTTTGCTGCACTTAGACTTCTCTTGCATTTAAAATATGACCTTCGCACACACCTAGTACTAAAATAATTTTATTTTGAAAAAGTCGATCTAAATGTATTGATTATTTGCGAATTGTCATCTGGAACAATTGGTTTTGATTAGGTTAATATTATCTTAATGTTCTAGTTGTGTGATACAGTAATTTTAATTTGTGTTATTCAAATTATATATTTTATGGATAGTCAGATCATTAAAATGTTATACTTGTTAAGAAAATTGTCATACAACGATTCTTTGCCATGCTTGAATTTTTATTATTATTATTATTATTATTATTATGCTTGAGACAAACGTAATTTAAAAACATGGATATAATTCTGGAGTTTGATTTTAATTGATTATGCTGGCTTGTGAAAGTGGTGGTTTTTCATTCGTGAGAAAAATAAATTTTTGTTTCATAAAATTCACCCTCTCAACCTTGTTTTTTTTTATATTGGATGCTACTAACAACCATTACTGCTACTCAAATGTACAACTAAAAACAAAACACTCACATATTACATAATTCCTAGTAGTTTTTATCACCCTATTTATTTTTTCAATATGGTTTTCTAAGTTTATAAAGTTGTCCTGTGCTGGTTACAAGCCCTCCGAATGGTTTTGTTTTCCAATATAACGGTGTTTAGGTATCCAGTGTTAACCTTTTTTTTAGGTAACCATTAATTACTCCTCTGTGACAGCAATGTAAAGTGTAGAATAGGTAACTGTTGATTTGCAACAATTAAATATTCATACCCTACATAAATCTTTTATCTATATTATACAGATAAATAAAGTGAAGTTTGTCTCTCTCTCATGAGAGTTGCATAATATATCTCACATGCACAGGACTGACATTTTAATATTAATAGGCCCTGTGCACATATGCACCTGGAATCCAGAATGTATAAATTTTTTTAAATTGATTTAAAACTGGGCCTAAAGAAATTAAATTAGGATATATTTTTTGTCTCTTTGAAGCAAAGAAAAGCTTTACCAGGGGTAACACCGAGTACTACTATTACGTAATTAATATAAGGGGTATTATTCACAACATTTACTGCATATAATGTAGGTTTTGAAGAACTTTACTCTTGTTCTTGATGACAATTTACTTTGTTAAGGAGTATCTATGTATTAATTCAGTTCAGTTGTTTTTATTGAACACTTGCAATGTATATCTATGTTATTACATGAAAATTGTTAAATAAATGCATGCTAGAAATTGTGTTCACTGCTTGGACAATATTTGTTTTGAAAAACCACAAATATGTATTTATTCATATCCTGTTGAATATTCATATTATATAGCATTTTAAGTATTTTGATATCTCACTTTAATGTAAACTTATTTTCCAATAAAAATATTCTGTCTTCGTATTATTTGTTTTTTTTTGTTTGTTTTTTTTGTTTTGCTTTATTTGAATTCCACAATACACTTTAAGAATTTTAATTTTCCCATACCTGAAGTCTTGGTTAAGGAGTGGTTTAAATAGGAACTAAAGGTATGTTTGTAATGCTTAGGAAAAATTCATCTTGTCTAGGCTTGTGTTGATCCATTAAAATGGAGAAAAAGTTGTTATTGCTAACATATCACTAAATTTTTCATTGTCATTTATTTAATGTGCACTTTCTGAATTGACTTGATTATATAGCAATACACGACTTATAAACTAACTTAAATTTAGAACAGAGGCCAACACCCAGCCGCAGCCATTAATTCATAACTATGAAAGGGTAAACCCACATTTAACCAAAGATAAATTTCTCAGCCCTTCTCGGAATCGTATTTGAGAATCTTAGTTCAATATACAAACATGCTATAAACTGAACTAAAGTGTCCGATTTGTAAAACATATTATTATTAGCACCGCGTCTTACTACCCGTTCGGGTTATACGCACTAAAACATAATACATTGTATATTCTAAAATATACTTTATCAAAAATATTCCTTCCTATGGTTATCACCACCAATATTTAAAAACTAAATCTTGTAACCTAACTATACTGCCATAGTATAGCTAGTTCAATTTGCGATAAAAATAGACGTCGATCCTTTAATGATCATAAAATGAAGTAGCACACTTTCCCAAGAGCTGAAAAACTCTTCCATATTGTGCTTTTTGGATCACAATCCAATAACTATCTAGCCTATCGAGGACTTGACTCTGTGCATTTATTAACATGCTCTAATTTAAAAATATTAAAATTCAATAACTGGTAACACAAAATTCACTCATATGAGTGGACCAATTTATAACAGAATGCACAAAAACGAATATGCCGCTTTGCTGTTGCTTTAAAATGTCTGTTTCTCCTTGGGTTGATTGTATTATATTTGGAAGAAGGTAAAGGTGTATAGAAACACATAAAACTAACACATTATGGCTTTTACAATGGAAAGAACAGTTCCCTTACACTTTCCATTTCTGTCATTAGACTAGGAGGTAATGTCTGCTTCCAAGAAAATTAAGTAATCAGTTTTTTCTTTGAAGTATATTTGTGAGAATCGTGTTTCACAAGAAAATATTTAATCTAAAAAAAAGGGGTGATATATTTCATTGTCACTTTGTAAACGATATGATGTACCAATCAGGGCTGTCAAGTTGGTACGCTAAGACTCTTCTCTTTTTATACTAACACCTTCATAATTAGTAATAGCTAATTTACTGCAGTAAAATTCTCAATTACAGATTACTTCAGGGGAAGCTTCTTGGCATGGTGGATCTATTTTTAAATAAATTTGTCAAACAAAATTTCAAATTTTGATCCCAAATAATAAAAAAGTGTAAAAAATTAATATGATACATTTACCATATATTGTTATATTATTTTACAGTCTCGGTACATTTTTATCAACTCCAACTAATATAGCTTCAAACTCCACAGCTCTAGTACTGTGTTAGGTCGACTTTTAAAAGTAGCTTCAAATTAAATGTGAGGATAGAGCTTATGCGCTATTATATCAACATAGATTATAATTTGCAGCGTGTTCTTATCCTTAATGTGATTTTGTTTGTATACATTTAAGTCCTATTTACATTTATTAATCCTCAGATCTCATATTACTGGACATAAAACTAAAAATCCAATATATCAATATAAATTCTTTTTTTCCAAAATTAAAAATATTTTGTAATCTGAATTATCTATCAGTTTCTTAGTGATTCATATCTATTTAATAAAATAACCAAAAATTGTATTAAAAAATTATGCCAACATACAGATATTGTAGATAACCGAAAAATGAGTTTGAGCACTTTTACTTCAGACTATTAAAAACCTCACTTCTTACAATCAAAAAGATGAAAGCCATGTTTTATTTTAATACAACAAATATTTTTACATACACGTGATGGTTAAATCATTAATGAGTAGCGCACATAATGTAAGTTTCACAAGTGTATTCCAATTATATTTGTATACTAAATACAAAATGTCATTTTATGATCCAAAACCTATTCTACTCATCGATCACTTTCTATGTTGGTTAAGTTTGTCCAAAAGCTCGTCTGCCTCTTCCCCAGTTTTCACTCGAAGCAATACAGGGACCGGGGGAGGAGTAGCATCGGGGGTTGGCAGGCACACGATCATCACATTGTTCTTCCCCATACGCTGTACAGGCAGCGATGAGCTCAGCAACGTATTCAGTAGTACGTTACCGAGGCTTGTATCTGCTCGCACAATGAGTTGGGTCTTATCGCCTCCAGATACAGGTTTCAAAAACAAAGTTCCTACTCCAAGCTCCTGATAAGGTCCACCTTTTTTCACAAACATCTTGCATCTGTCAAAACATAAATATGACAGGAATATCTGTTATCTTTGAGAGAGCATAGTGAAACATATTTTAAGGTGGGGATGTAGGGAAAGTAAAAAAAATATATACGTACCTATTTTTACAGTTTTTATATCAAAACATTTATTTGGTCAAAATAAATCAAATATTGCTTCAATACAAACATAAGAGTTTAATTTTCTTCACATGTCGATAACTGTTTTTGAATATCGGTCAAGGATGTCTCGGAAATTAATGACAACTTAATTTCTTCACTTAAAAAGTATGTCATCTAATGTTGTTATGCTCTTGGCATATATTCAATAACTGTTGATATCGTGTGAAGATAATTAAACACCATGATTGTAATGAAGAGGGCTCTGCAAGTACTTGGATTTCAAGTTTTGATCCGAGCTCGTCATTAAAGTTTGGGAAGCTAGTGATTTTCGAGTTTCCTCTTGATATATCTATAAATCAATTTTTAAAACACAATAGGCTAATAATATAAACTTTATCGGCAGTTTAACTAATAAATCATTCGTTAACTTAACAAATTGGAAAAACTAATATCAAATTTCACATTAATATTGTAATAGAGCGCCAAAACTATTTTGTACCAGTAAATTTATTCAATAATGTCATCCAATTTGAATTATTTTCGATTGAAGTTACATTGCCATCATAAGGCAATGAAACTAAAAATAGCTAAATATAAATAATTATTATCTTGACTATTTTTACACTGTCCCTTCTTAGATTAGAATTTCAGTTAAATTAAAAAATAAATTGGGGATGCATATTAAATGTTTTTAATTCAAAGATATTCAAACTTGTATTAATACATTCAACTTCAAAATTAGCATTTGTTACTATTTAGTATTTAGTTAAAGAATTATGTTGGTTAACCTGTATAAAATCAGTGTTGACCAACATTGCAATAAGTAGTTTACTAAGCATATGACATTTAAACAAAAAAAAGGATTTACTATTTTTTATTGTCCATTAGAAATGTTATTTAAATCATCTTATTTTTCATCTTAAAATATTAGCATCAAAAATTGAAATGAAATAAATTTTGTAATAAGATAATTTCTAGCGAGAACTGATATAACGTGCATGTGCAAGGAGGAACTAGGAATGGAAACGGAACAGAAAAAATGATCATGTGTGATTGTTACTTTAAGGACTAATAAACAAAATATGAAACGTCTAAAGAATTGTAATTCTTACGTTTTATTAGAGGGCAAATACAGTTATGATGGCATATTTTGAGGAAATATTATCTTATTAAATCGTCAATTATATAAACTTTTCTTGTAATAATTGTTAATGTAATTTTAATGTATTTAAAGACATGAGTGTTAAAACATTTTAAATTATCTTTTCTACTATAATTTTTAGTGTTATTTTTAAAGCATGTTTTTCAAGTGTTATTTCCAATATAAAAACCAATATTCCCATTTTTTATACTTTTTTCCAAAAGTATTTATTATTTATAAAATCTTACCTTTTAAAGATGTGGTTTAGCATTTTATGTTTGATTTGATTGGTAATATTTTAAAACTATGAATATACTAGCTCGAGAGCTTTTTGAAATACTTGGCTAGAGTTCCACTTGAATGAAAAAACCCAAGCTCACAGACCCCTACTTTTTATATATATTTTTTATAGATACTCACATGAGAAACTTGCCAGAGATTACACTTTAAGGTGGGATAAAGCCTAAAGGAAACAAGTTAACGAACTTTTTTTTGCCAAAATAAATAAATTATTGCTTCAGTAGATAAGTTTAGTTAGTAGTTATCTAAACAGTTCTGGAATATTTGGCATGAAAATAATTAAACAAAGTGTGTATATTAAAGCATCATTTTATATATTTTGGCCAAAGCATTTGCTATAAAACTGCAGAAAACAAACTTAAATATGTGTTCTTTTCCATTCCACCTTAACTTCGTATCACTTAAATTCCCTGAATTTTTTAATACCAAGTCCCAAATAACTTGTTTTTTGCACAATATATGACTTGTCTAGGCTATCTACACTTTTAAATACACTAAGTAGGAACCAAGAAAATAGATTTTTAAGGAAATGTACCCACATTTGAATGGGTGGGGGGAGACTTATTTTATGAAAAATTATGACCCTCAGTAAACCCAATCAAGTACCACAGGCAAACCAGACTTAAAGGGCCTAAAATTTAAGTGTTCGATCATCCCCCCTGTAGCCCATACCTTACGCCAAGTAACTACCACTTGTTCTGGCACTTTAAGAAATTCTTTGGCCCTCAATTCTTTAGGGAGGATGACATTTTCAAAAAAGTGGTCTTTGACTGGCTGAACTCACAGGCGGCAAGCTTTTATGATATTGGTATACAAAAGCTAGTGTCACGTTGTGATTCATCTCTGAATTCCTGCGGTGACTATGTGAAAAAATAGCCTAGGTTCATAGATTAATTTTGGCAATAATAAAAATTCAAAAAAATTTCTTTTTGGTTTTTAAGAGCCAATCGGCTGTTATTTCTGACCACCCCTTGTATAACGGTAAAACATGAATGAAGATGCAGACTACATTCCAGCCCCTAGAGTAATAGATAAATTGTGTGTTATAAGCATAGGCATTGAAACTAGGAATGAGCCCACAAATCCTTTGAACCCCATGGGGAATTCAATTCCTTGATATTGATTACTTTCAATTTTTCAAATGAAATTTGTTTTAGAGCTCCAATACTGCTTTTTGGCGGTACAGAACCAACTATAATAATTATAGGATGAACTTAACAACCAGACCCCAAACCAATAATTTAACACTTAACTGAATGTATGAATGTTACAATGAATGGGTTATAAGGAAAGTTACTATTTATGTTTTCTATTATACTATTATATTTATATTTCATCTTATGTTCATAATTCTTTTTTTCCAATATTTGGATTCAGATTCGAAGGTAAATTGGAGATTCTGGTTCTTAAAATAGTAGATTCGGCCCAATTCTAATTAAAGCTTAATTATTCTGTCTAATGTTATAAATAAACCATAATTTTGTTTTGAAAACTTGTATGAAAATATGATTTGTGTGTGTACAATATTCTTGATGTTTCAAAATGTTATGAAACCCATAAGCAAATCGTTTTAGCTAACCTTTTGGAGTAGACAGCTCCTTCCTCTACAACAGGAGTATGACTTGGTTTGGGAGGTTCATCTTCGTCGTTTACAACAGACTCTTCCGATTTGCTGCAGAAAGACATACAATATTTTTACTATAGTTAAGAAAGAATTAAGGCAACTTCCAGAATATTTACAATGAAANTATTAACAAAGAAAAAAAAAAAAAAAAAAAAATTCGAATAAAGAGGAAATAGCCTAAGAATGGAAAAATTATCTCTAAAGATATTGTCTTTACAAAGGTCAACATTAGTGTTACATGAAGGTTTGGTTTCATGTAGGCTGTACGATTAAAAAAAAAAAAATTTGTTAAGAAAAAAGATGTTGAATTAAACAATGCTTTTCTACTTATTAAATTAACCTGCTTCAGTGGCCACATGGACTAAGGCACTACTCTTGCAAAAGACTAGCCTGCCGATAATGGGGAGATCGTGGTTTGATCCCAGTCGGGTGAACTGAGGGTGGTTTTTTTCCTAAATAATTTATCACTTTCCTCTAAATTCAACCTTAATCCCTAACTCATTAGCATAATTAGTATATAAACATATAGCTCAAATGGGTAGTAAGACGTGGTGCTAAAAACTTATTAAACTCAATAAACAGAATCCAGACGTGTCAAAAATAATAACTTAAAGGGCCAAATTCATAGTCAGACTTGGTGAGGCTCGAAACCAAATACAAGACGACACCTACCTAGATTAATGGAATGGCCAGTCCTACCTAGAGTATTGGAATGGTGGTGACCTGGCGGTCTAGGGGTAAGGTGTCAGACTTCTGTGCTGGCGGCCGGGGTTCAATCCTCGGTCCCGGCACAGATTTATCTGATTACCAAACCCTTCCTTCACCTCTGACAAGACATCTTGTGAATGTGAGGAATGCCAGGCCTCCACCGTGGTTCGGATTCCACGTTAAACTGTAGGTCCTTCATTTCATATCACAATCACCCTACCATTACACATTAGCGTAAGTGCATACAACCCGAACGGGTAGTAAGATGCGGTGCTAATAATAATAATTATTGGAATGGGCCAGTTTTGAATATGAAATTGGCCCATTCCATTCTGCTTTAAGTAGGTGTTGTCTTGTGTTTGGTATTGAGCCGCACTCTGAGTGCAATAAATCTAACTATTAATCTGGCCCTATGTTAGATTTGTCATGCTAATCCTAATGTGATGTGTTTGTTTTGCATACCAGGTATTATCATTTTTATTATGATTTTATTTAAATTAATGTTAAACCAGTGGATAAAAACAAATGAAATGCACCTCATGTGAAGCTAATAAAATCTATAGAATGTAGGGTCGATTTGAAAGTTAAAAGCCTAAAAATATGGTTTGTTTGGAGATCAATGAAAAGTGATAAGAATCATAATTTAAATGAATGCATATCTTTGAGTTAAGATAATTTATTTGATAAACTAATATGGAAGATATTGGACCAAAAATGAATTGGATTGAAATAAAGTTAATTATTCGGGAAAACATGAGCAATTTTGTAACTGTGTCCTTTTAAGATTTAATTTATTATTTTAATAAATAAAAAGTGTTTGCAAAGACCTAATAGGTGTTAATTTTTCAGATTATAAAGTATTGTTTAAGCTAATATGTTAAGTTTTATGTTAAATTAAGAAACTGAAAACATTAATTAATTTAGTTAGGATCCATAGGAATAGATAAAAACAAATGCCACCTTATTGTTTTTTTAGCACCGTGTCTGTGTACTTGTTTAGGTCATATGCACATGTACTAATTACACTAGTGGATAAGAGATAAGGTTAAATTTAGAGAAAGTGTACATACATTTATGTGAAGGGAGAGTGTAAAACCATTTTGGGGGGAAAAAAGACTCAGTTCACCCGAGATTAAAACCCTAATCTCCCTGCCATTGGCAGTCTAGTCTAACATGAGAGTGAAGCCTTAGACCAATGTGGACACAGAAGCAGGTAGTCTTATTGCTCTTTAATAACTATGGACTCTTTTTTTTCACTATCATTTTATTATTATTAGCACCGCGTCTTACTACCCGTTCAGGTTATACGCACTTACGCTAATGTGCAATGGTAGGGTGATTGTGATATGAAATGAAGGACCTACAGTTTAACGTGGAATCCGAACCACGGTGGAGACCTGACATTCCTCACATTCACAAGATGTCTTGTCAGAGGTGAAGGAAGGGTTTGGTAATCAGATAAATCTTTGCCGGGACCGAGGATTGAACCCCGGCCGCTAGCATAGAAGTCTGACACCTTACCCCTAGACCACCAGGTCACCTTTTTTTCACTATCAAAGTTAATAATGTAGATTTAAACAAGTTCTTATCACTCATATTTGTGACGTTAACTTGGTATTTTGGAATGTTATTCAACCATCAAGATAGATTTATTGAGAAACTTAAGGATTGATTAATTATTAGACTACCTTTCTGCTCTTCCATTGCATTGAGGAGAGTTTGCTGCTACACCTGGGAAAGAAAACAACAGTTTCTCTGAGTTCACTGTGCCCATGCCACCAAACGTCTGGTCTTGTTTACTGGATACTTTGTTCTGTGGAGATGATCTAAATATATTCGAGTCAGGCTGAGGCTTATTGGAACCATTATTTTGCAAGGGTGATCCGAATATGCTAGAGTTGGGTTTAGTGGGCTCACTACCTTGCAGTGAAAATCCTGACATACCGGCAGGTGACACAGGAAGCTGAGCACTGGCCAAATTTCCAAATGGCGGCTTGGAATTGGACAACCAACTCGAAGAACTTGATGTGTCATCATCTTTTCCCTTTTCAGAAAACTCTTGCTTACCCCCATTAATATTTCCATACTTGTGTTCAAGCTCTTCCAAATGCTTACTGTAATCATCAAATACCGGTGTTAATATGCAATGAGGGTTAATGTCAACATGTTGTTTCACCCAACGTGAAACACTATCATTGAGACCTTGCAACATTAAGTAGTATTGATCCGATTTTCTTCTCTTGTTCGTTGGATTTCTATCCAAGGAGGTCGAAACAGAATCTGCGCTTGATTGTTTATCTTGAGAGGATATGAAATTGGCTAACTTCTTAGGGGGGCTAACGATTTTTTCAGGTAACTGAGGTGATTTGAGATTTGTAGGACTGGCAGCTAGAAAAGTAGGAAATTTAAGGTTTTCACTGTTACTTGAAAATTTAAAGTTTTCGGCACTTCCTGCAACACTAGAGGGTATTTTGAAACTCCCACTACTATTTGCAGGAGTTACAGGGAACTTAAAGCTCCCAGTGTTATTTGGAGAGCTGGTAGTCTTCAACATTTTATTGGTGTTTGCGGAACTTGTAGGAAACTTCAAGTGATCAACCGAACTTGTCGGATTAGACTTTAGATTTGAGTTTTCAACCATATTTGTGTGGCTGGATAGGAGCTTTGAGTTTTCAACAGTACTTGTAGATAGAACTGCCGAGTTATCTTTATTAAATGCGGTACCAGTAGGAAGTTTAAAATTTCCATTAGTATTGTCAGTATTCGAAGGTTTAATTATATCTTCTTTCATATTAAGATCAGATGAATTATTTGTCTTGACATTAGAAATAAAACTAAATAGTTTTGTCTGATCAGAGCTTGGCTTAATGAAACCACCAAAACCTGAAAATGGGCTCTTTGTTACCTGTAACATAGAAATAAATGTAATTAATTAAAAGCCAATTTTTTATAGCAAAAATGATAAAATGTGTATTTTAAAAGATAATTTTGTGTGGTATGGCAGTGGTTGATTTAAATAAAGTTTAAGGTGTAGAAGATCTTTTGAAATCGTCATTCGATAAATTATTAGTGAAGCTGCTGATAATTCTTACCATGCTTAGAGTTTAAAGGTTGACAATTAAAGTGTATATTGAGGAATGTCGTTAATCAGTTTTCTGATGCATATGTTAAAATACATAGTCTTATGGTTTTCAAATTAATTTTAAAGTTAGAAAAAATATCTGTGTGATCTAGAGCAGTGATTTTCAATCTTTTTTTCACTTGCATACCACTTGGCAACCCATTTCCATAAATTGTGCGCTTAATTTTAGCAACATGTTTAATTACTACAGTAGTAATTTCTGATTTATTTGTTGCAACTGAAAATAAATGGGCTAGTAATGGAATTAAAAAACAATTTTTGATAATAGGCTGAATAAAGAGTGAATATATTTATTACTTTATTAATAATTATAAAAACTATCATGTTTGAAATAGAAAGTTTCTAAAGGTCAAATAGAGAAGAAAACCTGCACCACCCCTCACCATATTATTGCGAGTTAATTTCCCAAATTTCGACTGATCTTTTGTCTAATAAGATGCAAAATATAAATCTCATTGGTCTCAAAACCTCATTGGTCGTCGCCACAAGCCTTGCCCTACACTTCTGTTGATCTAGAAAAAAAAACCTTAAGTAGGCCCTGTGTCCCTCTTAAATTCGCACTTGTCTACAGCTGTGTGTGAATGTTATTTCAGCTGTATGAATTAAATACAATCTAACCAGAGAAGTATGCTAATATTTGAAACAACAACCTAATGATTATTAGTATGAATGGATGATCTGTCACTGCCTTTGACCCAACAGAATGCATTCACAACTGGTTTGTCAACGAATAATCATATGGCCATAAGCAGTAAATCAGGTAAGAAAAGTGGACCTGTAGATTTTTTTGGTAGGCCTCTAAAATATTCTGTTCTTATTTGCAAGCCTACATTAGCCTTTAAATTATCATTAATAGTGTATATTTTAATCTAACAATACAAAATAATCCAGCTGACACTATTTACAATTATTAAATAGTAAAAGTTAGCAAAACTCAAGAGTGGTTGGTATAGACTACCTCTTCTGAGATATGTCCTGCCCGGCGCTTCGCTGCCTTAATAATTCGCTGCTGCATTACTTCAGGTGCTGCTTTTTTGAAGGATCCGGCTTCTTCAGATTTCTCTTCCTGGTTCCAGTTGTCGTGGTTCAGTTCACTTGTAGCAATTCGTTTGGCCATTTTGGCCTTCAACAATCTTTTGACTCTACAATTATAAGTAACATAAATTAATAATAGCTAAGATACATACACATTTTTTATTATTTATTTATTTGAGGTATTTAACATTCACTTTTGAACATAGGACTGAAGGTTTTACTTTTTCTCTGAAGGAAGTTGTGCTAGCACGGGAAAAGTTTTTATCGTTCAAGAAAAATCCGTTGAAACCCGGCTTGGTTTGAACCTACAGTCATCGGGTCCTGTGGTGAGCCCTTTAAACCAAGACCATTGAGTTCAACAATAGTTTATTAAGTGTTGTTTGTATACCTAGGCCTATATTAAGTTGATGGAATTACTAAATATATCTTTAGCCCACGGTCCTAACAAATAATCATTTTTGATCCTCGGGAGGAAAAATATGGTCATAGAATTTATGAGTCAGGTCCAAAAGTTATGCCTACCTATCAATATTTTCAGTTTAGCTTTTTGAAACATAAACTCAGCAAGAGTCGGCAACCTAATTATTATTTTGATAAATATTGTATGTAATAATTCACATTATAATGCTCACTCATTCTTAAATAGATAAATGTAATATCCTAGAAAAAAGAAAAGATTAGCTATGTCCTAGTATGAGAAATAAAATATTTCTTTAGTATTTATAGACCAACATACAACAAAAATAATTTCCAATTATAACAAAATAAATGTTGTAAAAAATAAATGTAGACAACTTTGTTTAGAAATTGAAAAGATGGTATTTTAGTGCAATATATTTCTATAAACTATCCTGGAATTTCATGAAAAATTATATTGTTTTAAATGTGCGTTTTTATAACATAACAAGATCAAAAACATTAACAATATTTTAAAAATTATTTTCACTTAACATTGATATAGGCCTAATTAATATTACACAAGAAAAATCAGCCGTATAAAGGTTATTAAGACTAATTTAATTAATAGTTTAGAAAATATTGGTTTGATTTAATTATATCCTAGGGTATTACAAGAAGCAATAGCTTACAGCAACCACACTTTGAACATTTTACTTTTTTCCATAGCAAAATCAATGTGTTTATAATGAAAAATAATAATCAACCAAACTTGACTTAACCTTCCAAGAGACAATATTTTAATAGTATTTGAAATTAATTAATTAATTATTTGACTAAACAATCAAAATACTTTAATTGCTTTCATTTTTTGTGTCTTATGCACGCTAATTAATAAAGACTCAAGTTTTTTTTTTTGTAAAAGTCTAGGGGCTAGTCCATAAATCTGATCAATGCGACATTTTAAACATATTAAAAATTATATTACTACAGTAATCAATCAAAATATATTAATGGCCGACTTCTTAGGTGTTTTGTGAAATTAATAATGCTGTGAGGTACTTTTTTTAAAGAAATATAGTTTCTAAAAAAATGTAAACGTTCTCTAACCATGTGACACTTTCTAACTTAACCTAGTTTTCTTTCTGTTGAACTGCTACAATAGGGGTAGCTTTAAAGCATAAAAAGAAAAATACTTAGATTTATTACCAATAGGCATGATTATTCAGTTATATTTCTATTTATATCACCTTTAGTAAAGAATGCACCTTAATTGTATTTATTTGTACTATCTATTGAACATGTTATGTGCGAGTCTTATTATATTTTCAGTGTAGGGTTGTTTGATCACTTTTATAATTCAATTTATTCATTATAGTCCATTTAAATGTTAATGGCTCATCTACAACCTGTCTTAACCACTTCTTGGAGTAGAAGTCGTAATATATCGGCTGTCTACAATATTGTTAGTCACAGTAGTAAGTCAGAACCGGGGTGTAGGAAGGAATGAACATTGTCGGTTTCTTCCTACAATGTTGTTGCGACACCTTACATCCAGCCAATCAGAAACTAAGATGGTTGGACTACTAAAATCAGTTAAAATGAATATTTATTTAATTTAGGAAAATAGTTATTGCAAATAAAAAGAAATTAAATTGCATTTTTTAAATTTATAATAAAAACACATAATATAAACATTTAAATATATTTTTAAATTATTTGCACACACAAATATGACTGATTTTGAAGTTATAGTTCATGCTGGTATTTGTGTGCTCTTTAACTAGAATCTTTTTTCGTGATAGTTTTATGTAAGCTTAGACTGTTTCAAAAATGAATTTTGATTGAGTCTGTCAAGCAATATCCACCTTTTTATAACAAAAAAGATCCTCCTTACCAAGACAAATCTAAGAGGACCCTGCACCGGAAACAAATCACTCAAACTCTCAGTGAAGTTAATCAAAAGTAAATCGTGGGCATGTATTTCAAAGCCAGTTTTTGGTGATAGGTGGTTGTATTTTTAAATTTATTTGTCTTGCTACAACCAAAAATATCTATCAATAAGTTTATTTCAAAGTTAAAATTGAGAACGGTGCTGTCTATCGTTACATAAATTGAAACAATCTGGTATTTATTTATTTGTACTTATATTTTCTTAATTTCTGTTGGTTGAAATTACGTGTTACGCCATTACATTGTAGACAGTCCATTTTGTATACCATGATACACCTTACAACTACTACTTTGACAAGCGGGTGCGACAGGTTGTAGACGAGCCCTTAGAAAGCCTCTGTAACACATCAAATAAACTAGTCTTATATTAATTATTTGATCTTAGACAAAATATCTAACTTTTCACCAACTTGAAAACATGCTAGGTCTATGGTATATTATTATGCTTATGCTACTTATAAAAAAAGTTTAATATATTATTTTAACAACTAGCTAAACGTGTCAACAAAACTCCCTTTAACGAGTATGCTGGCTATTTGGTAATAGGCTAAGGCCAGTCTAAAATGTATCCAACTTAGACTTACCTATATTTACACCTTATAGGGGCTGTAATTTGAAATAATTTTAATATTCAAACATGCCATCTATATATATAATGTTCCTATGCATTTTCAATATATGAGTGTGATCATTAAAAAATAACAAAATTGTGAATTAATAATCATAATTCTTCACTATATTTCGATTGACCACTACTAATAAATCATAGCTACCAAATATTAAAGGTAACGTTTCTCTCAAACAGTAGATATTTATATGATCTCTCTTCACTAATACCACCCTTTTTTTTTGGCTCACCTATAAACCAAACTTATAACCGTCGTCGTTGTTGTTATACTCTCTTATCTATGGATTGAAGCTCTGACACTAACATCAAAGTCTTTAAAGTTAAAATACCAAAACCAAAGTGAATTAACTAGTATTTTATTCATGTAAAATGTCAGAGAAAGACATATGTATATGTGTAAAGAAAATAATATGTGTTGTTTAGTTCTTTGAATTTTATAAATAACGATGTTAATATCACCATAAATAACTTGCATACAAAAATATTTTTTTAAATGAGTGATAAGAGTGATTTAAGTAGGTAAAATAAGTACAGACAGCAAAGATTTAAACTTAAATGCTCCATCTTGAGAGCGTTAGCTATAGAATAATACGTATGTGTTTATATAATAAAATCAATTATTAGAAAATTTAACATATCTTTTAAAAGTTACAGGTATTATATTATGTCTTAGGTTTGTATACTTTTACACTACACAAATTGGACCTCCAGTTAAATTATATTTAAATTAAATATTTAGCATTATTATATTGTTATGTCTAGAAATTTACACTTGAGTTCTCAAAATATTAATTTACCGGTACATATAAACAAAACGATTGTAAATATTTTGTTTTATTACAAGATAAACATTCTCTCTTAGCTTTCTTTCATTGTAGTTGTAGTCATAAATTACTGTGTGTTAATTTTACTATTATTATAAGATTAAATTTAGATCTTAAGTATACTGAAATAATTAAATTTAGTACACATACATTAAACATAGTTTTTATTCATTATTATTATTATTATTATTATTATTATTATTATTATTATTATTTTTCTATTATTAATATTTAGAGTATGGAAAGCAATGAATAAGAAAGGAATGAGCAACTAAGAATTTAGGAAATTGAGGAATATTTACAAAGTGAAAGCGGAGATGACAGAGTAGTTTGAGTTAAGAAATGGCCTGAAGCAAAGAAGTGCACTCTCACCATCACTGTTCATTGTAGTAGTTGATAAAATAATGAAGGGAGTGGTAGAAAGAATTAGGGAGTAAATTATGAAAGCGATGATGTTTGTGGAGGACTTAAGGTTTTAAGATACAATAGGGAGAGAGAAGTTCAGGAACAGTTGAAAGCATGGGATGAAGTGGTAGAGTGGTACGAAATGAAGTTTAATGTAAGAGAGAGAGAGAGATACTGAATACGACAAGAAAGGGAGACAGTTGCACGACTGGTGTGGTAGTAGAAGAGAACAATTGAGAGATAGTGGGAAGCTTTAAATACCGGGAAAGAGGAAAGAGAAGAGAGCTCAGTGATATAGGGAGGCAAGCAGAATATATTTTTCAGAAGTGTGAGAAGTATTATTTAGAGGAGGGATATGCGAAGGAGGTGTAAAGGAGTGATCTACAGAACTTACTCTAAGGTAATGTGATCTGTGCTCTCTACCATTATTTACATACGCTCCAGAAACGTTGGTAATGAAGGAACGGGTAAAATTCAGAATTCAAGCCTGTGAAATTAAAGTTTTGAAAACTACTATAGAAGTGACAAGAATGAATAGGATGAGAAATGAAAGGACCAGCGTATGACAGGATAGGAAAGGTATAACTAAGGTGCTATGATCATATGAGGAGAAATGATGAGGAGAAGATACCAAGGATGATATTGGATATTGAAGTGGGTGCAGGGGGCCAAGAAGAAGAAGACCAAAGGACATGTGACAGAATGGAGTGCAGATAAGGGTGAAGGAGAGGGGAGAAGACTAGCTCATTTTAGAGAAAAGATGGTGGGGAAAAATTATACTTTGGGAAAGCCTATGGTGGAAACAGACCCGACCAGTGGTTGGAAAATATTTATAACGATTATGATTATTATTATTAGCTCCTTTTTGTTTTTCCTTTATATTATTACTTATTTACTGAATATATATCATTGTAACTTACTGTGAACACAGGCAGGGTATTTAATATTTTCCAAGTCCCGTGATCTGTCTTTTCTTAGTGCTAGCCTATTACAATTATTCTTGACTTTTGGCTAGAATTTTAATAAAGGAAAATAAAATAAAATAAATCATTATATGTTGTGTACTTTTATAGATCTATTAATTGTCCAAAATCGAGTCCTTCATCATGTTATAGCATCAGTTATTTTTAAACTGGAATTTTATTTTATTTCCTTGTTTGAGACCATTAAATATTGCATTCATGAACTTCCTGGGCCCATAATTTTTAAAATTGTAAACAGCGAGTCACTAGTGGATTATTAGATACTCGCTCGTAATATCACGGGAAAACCTAGTTTTGAAATGTTTCAGCCGCGAAACCTAAAGTCATACTAACGACTAGTAAAATAATTCGATTCACACACAAAACATGGTGCGACATAGGACTTGTAGTTCTAGTAGAGCGACTTAAAACAAGATGACCCGCCTTTCCCTTTTCATTTACAACTTTCTGAAATTGATTTTGCTAGAAGATATTTGTCATTATGCAAAATACCTATATAAACAAAAGTAAACTAAAAAATTACTTTGAATACACAATGCATGGCTTTAGTAAAATGGTTTGTTTTTGTGAAAGCGAAACTCACTGACTTCATTTAATAAATAATTTATGTTGGTTCAATCAATAGCATGATTTTTTTTACTAACCTCGAGTTTATTGGTTCAGTTCTCAAAATTCCCTATATATATATAAAAGATACATGACTTCCAGTGCTTCCATAATCACTGTAGAGGTTGGAAATAATTGTCTATGAGCAATAACCCTAACTTACGCTTCCCCATATTTATTTAAATTTTAGTAAATAAGCCCATTGTCTTTTACGTGCTTATAGTGTGTTTTCTTGTGACACTTTCAGATATGTCAAACATTAATAATATTTCCTGAGAAAGATGGAATTAAAATATGCAAATACATAATTTTATAAATTATAAAAATTTTAAATATGTATTCTTATCTATCTTAATGTTTTTAAAATGTATTTGTTGTATTTAGCATAGTGATTCAAATAATGTTTTACAGGATAAACACCATATAAATGTATGTTAATTTGAAAACTGTGCCAATCACCATCATAGACTTGTCAATTTTAACAAGGTAGATGTAAAACTTATCCCATATTGTACAATGAATTGAGTATAAATTATATTTACCCTTTTATCCAGATGATTACAAGCTATTTATTATGTCTGTGGCAGATGTTATTTCAGATAGTACATCATTTTTGAAATAAAATAGTTGAGCTCTGCTTAATTTCAATTTTGATTTAAAATAAATTAAGTGATGTCTTCTACAATATTTTTGTATATAGACGAACTTTGACGAAAAGCGTACTTTTCTAAAGTGGGTTAATTTTCAACCAAGATGTTATTAAAGCTTGGTGCCGTTTTATTTTATGTGGTTTTTTTTCGTAAAATAATAATATACCGTATTCATTCATAATATTGTGATTTCCAATTAAAACTTCGTTGTTTGATACATTTCAATTCTATGTTTTATTGTATCAAAGTAAAAAATAAAATTTGTTGTTTACTATATTTTCTATTTAGCAACAACGTGGATTTAAAGTTTAAGGATGACTTCAGCTTTGTATTTGGAACACTACCTTGACAGTAAAGTATCTTCTGTTATACATAAAGTAATATTTGATATAGGTTTTTTATTCTAGGGCCTAGTTTGTTCATTATTAGTTTTTTGCAAAAGTCTTACCCATAGATTAGGCTAATAAAACTTTTGTACTATCATTATTAATCTCTTTAATATGATTGAAAACTTATTTACAACCATTAAACAAAGATCTATAAAATTTTAATATATGTTCATATCTTTCTCAGGAACTTGGAAAATAACCCTTTCCACCAATTTTTTTTTCCAAATTTGATGTGATTGGTTTTAAATACTTACATTTTCTAGCTGATTCCCCTCACATCAAGGCCAGGCAAGTCAGTTAATTTTCCCACCATAACTAAATAAAGTTTAGCGCTAACCTATTTTATTTAAAAAAAAAACTAAATATTATTATTATTATTATTATTATTAGCACCGCGTATTACTACCCGTT
Organism: Timema shepardi; assembly: GCA_902151425.1. Classification (NCBI taxonomy): domain Eukaryota; kingdom Metazoa; phylum Arthropoda; class Insecta; order Phasmatodea; family Timematidae; genus Timema; species Timema shepardi. Next base: position 47,470 of record CABFVX010003445.1, on the reverse strand, counting down.
TGGTTTATACGCACTTACGCTAATATGTAATGGTAGGGTGATTGTGAGATGAAATGGAGGACCTACAGTTTAATGTGGGATCCAAACCACGGTGGAGGCCTGGCATTCCCCACATTCACAAGTTGTGATTAATACACATATTGTCAGAGGTGAAGGAGGGGTTAGGCAATCAGAAACTAAATATTAAAGCTATGCCATTTTTTTTTCTTTCTAAAAGTGTTTTGTTTCAATGAATTTTCTTGGACAAATTATTATATGTTCTCATAGGTTTATAAACACCACATTTACAAACTGTGTAAGCATACCTATAGGTTTTTAAGATGTAGGATCATTAAAGACAGGAAGAATAAATATCTAGAGGGTCTGTAGACTAATATAAGCAAGCAAAAAACTAATTTTTAGTATATAATTGAAAACAGTAAATTATAATACAGTTTACGCAGGTCCATTTTCATTTTCAAGAAAAAAGATAATAAAATATGTTTTAAATACTGTACACTAATTATAATACAACTTTTCCAAACCTTATCTAACATGTTTAGCTTACTATGTTTGAGGCTAGGTTAGAGATAGTCAGGTTTGTTTTAATAATACATTCTAAAATATATTTAGCCTGCTTAGGTGGCTGCATGGTCTAAGGCGGAGGTTCCTAACCGGGTGTCCATAAAACAAATCTAGACTTTTAAGTTTTTATTTTATTTTATTTTATTTTAACATCATATAAAAAATATTAGCTACTCACAATTTGCTCAAAGTATAAATAAACCTAATAGTGTCTAAAATAAGATATGTATAAACAGGGAGTACAAATCCAAAGACTTCCGAGCATGGTGTAAGAATAGAAGTATTATATTAGACAACACCATTAGTTCATTCTGCAGATTAACGGTAAATGTGAAAGACTAAACCGAAACCTTATAAAGAAAGGAAGAGCTTTTATCTTTGATTCTGGATTAAGTAAAGAACTTTGGGGAGAATCCAGACTTCTGCTTATTTATTGAACAGAAGCCCAAGTGATATTATCGACTTGACACCGCTCGGCAGAAAAATGAACTGCAAAAAACTAAATTTGTTAGGCTTGCAGCTTTTTGGATGCTGTGCCTACGAAAAAAATGGATATCTTAAACTGGACAGCCGTTCTGAGAAACATGTTTTTCATATTTTGAAAATTGAAAAAGACACCTAAATGATATACATAAATGATAGCTTCGGCTATTTGATTCATTTAAATATGTTTTTGTTGGTTATGCCTCAAATGGCTACCGTCTATGGGAGCTAGTTGGGCGTAAAGTTATACTCTCTCGTGATGGCATATTTGCCGAGAATCCAGACCGTAAGACCCTGGATAAGAATGTTAAACAAAATGTTGATTATGATATTGAAAAAGGAAAAGATTCCAAAAAGAACACACCATCAAAGATGAAAATACAAATGATGAGGAAGACAGGATTCATGAAGACAATTTGAATAATGAAGAAGAAGAAGAAGAAGAAACAAACATTAATGTTACAGAATAAAATGTTGAAGTCAGAAAAAGCAGGATCAGAAGACTACCACAGACGTTTGATGAGTATGTCGTGATAAATTGCAGGTATAAAGAACAGGAAAGTGCCAACACTAACAACATGAGATAAAATGCAGAACATATAAGAATAAGAATTAGACCACAGCAATATGACGACTATATTAATGCTTAGTTACCAAGAGGCCTTGAGAGGACCAGATGGAAAGGAATGAAATATGTCAATAGATGAGGAGAAAGGATCTTTGACCAAACTATTAGACTAGTTTTATATTTAATTTATGTGATTTTGCGAAGATCACAGACATGTTTGTTTTAAATAATTATTGTCTCAAGAATTTAATAAAGAAACATGTGAAAATAATATACTTTTTTAATTGATTTGCAACCCGCTTCGGTGGCGTAGTTGGCTAACGCGTTTGTCGTGTTGAGCTCGTCTGCTGAGGACGGGGAGATCGAGGTTCGAATCTCGGTCGGGTGAACTGGGGGAGGGGGAAGGGGTGTTCCTAAACGGTTTTCCACTCTCCCTCCATGTAAATGCGGGTTCACTTCCTCTAATTCAACCTTCCCAATTCCTAATCCATTTAGAGTAACTAGTACTTAAAGTGTATAACCCGAATGGGTAGTAAGACGCGGTGCTAAATATTATTATTATTTATTATTAATTGATTTGCCTAAGAAAATACATATTTGTTGGTCTGTAAAACCTAGAAAATTTTGGGAATTTTAAAACCTAAAAAGTGAACAAAAACTGATAGTTCATCGTTCAGTACTTTCACTTTAATGTAGATATAAAAACATGTTCATAAAATCGAAAATCAATTGCAATTTCATATAAACTTGATGCAATCAATTTTCAGCTGCCCTTAGTTTCAGAGTGACCTTAGTGGGAGTATTTGGATGTCGCTTTGATTTGAAAGTCTAGGTTTCTGACATGAGTTTCTATGTCTTTTTAAGGTTTGGAACACCTTCCCATTGAACTTCAGCGTAATTTTACCTTGATGAGAGATTTGGATGCTCGAGCTCAAGGGTTGATGCGTAACATTGACTCTCTTGCTGATGAGTACCTGCATAATGTCAAGAACATGTCATTTGACAAGAGAAAGGATCACTTAGAAAAAATACAATGTCTTTTTAACAAAGCGAAGGAGTATGGCGATGACAAAGTTCAACTTGCAATTCAGACGTACGAATTGGTGAGCTGTAAACATATTTTCAAACTTTTTTTTTATGTACTTTTCTTTTTTGTTATTGATACAAAGTTTATTTAAAGGCATATAACTTTAGATCATGACTAATCCTGTCTTTGTTTTTGAGCCACAAGTTTTTCAATAATGCAGATCAGGCTTCTGCTATTTTTTTTTTTAATCATATAAAAACCTGTCAAGATTGATAGGCCTGCAGGTGAGACCACACTTAAATATAATTATAGGTATCTTAACTTAAGGTTCTACCAAGTACCATTAAAATTACATTTTTAAGGATTAATTTATTACAAATTCGATTTGATTCTACCATTTTTCTTTGCCGTTAATGATACTGGCTGATAATATTTTGTGTGTTTGTTTTGTAAGGTTGATAAGCACATAAGAAGACTAGATTCAGATTTGGCGAGGTTTGAAGCAGAAATTCAAGACAAAGCTATTAGTAACAACAGAAATCAGGATGATCAGACTTCCAGTAAAAGTAAGTTATAGATATTATAATAGAAATAAATCAACACTACACTGGATATAATATCCGAGGGAAATACATGGCTACTACTGGTAAAAAGCGTTGTCATTCACTTGTTTTTGTGTGGTCAATCTTACCTTAAACGTAAGACAATTTCACAACGCTGGTTTGTTGAGGTTGCCAGCAGCTTTAACAACAGCTAACAAATAAAGAGCCAAGATAAAGCTTTTATCCATAAGACCTGCAGTTCCCTCCGAGGTGATATTGGCTGTAAAAATATTATTACAGGGTGACTCATCTTGAAATTTTGGAATGGTTCAGGGAAAGTTGTATATTTGTAAGTTAAGATAACTAAGATTGATTGATTCTTTTTCAAGATCTGTTTTTTAATATTAGCTATATTTCTTTACTTTTTGAATATCATCATCATCATCACAACCATTTCCAGCCTGTGATGATCGGGTCAGTTTAGTAAAATGCCTCTATTTTCCTTCCATCATTCTTCTATTATCACTAGCACACTTGCTGTTATCTTCTCCTCCTAACCAGCCTCATGTTACCCTGCTGACCTAGAAGTCCCAGGTTTGATTCTCAGGATTTTTTTTATTATAAAGGAGAATAATTCCCATGGACACCAGGATTTGGTTAATTAGGCTTAAGTTGGGTTAAGATCTTCATTGGTTTTACACAGCCATATTTACTGCCATCATCCTCTTAGCTTATCGGGACATGGAAAGAAGCTCCATGAAAAGGATGTACGATTGTACATTCAGGTGTCCCTTGGGCAACAGTACTTTAGTACTGGCTAATCTTTCCACAAACTGAGCTGAAGATTGATGTATCCTAGTCACACCTTTATCATCTTCCATCACCATAGTCATCTCTTTCACAGTATCTCTTGTGGTTTTTTTCTCCTTAATATTTAATCTCCATCATTCTTCTTTGGATTCTTTCCTTTTCCATCCTCATTACATTACCGTACCGTCTCAGTCTTGCTTCCTCTATTATCTCAGGTGACCTCTGTACCCCAACTCTTATCTGGACAACTTTAGTCCTAATCCTGTTGCTCCTTCTAAAAACAATTGAAATTAGCTGTTTCTTGCATGCTCCTCAAAAACTTCATTCTCATGACCTTCACTTTCCTGGTCTCTCATATATCCAATGTCAATTTTTTTGCTGCTTATGTAACTATGGGTACAAATACACACTTATCTTAAACACCTGGATAAAATCTCACCCTGCTGTCATTTTCTTATTAGATCTTCTATCTTTTTGTAGGGCTGCCATACACCCGGAAAACTGAGAGTACGGGAAAAAACAGGGAATTCTGCAAAATCTTGTAAAAATACTAGAATATTTGTTAATTTGGGACATTTAACGGAAAGTTGAAATAGTAGGTCTTTGGATGGACAAAAATATGACCTGAAGAATTAAGCGCGCTGATTCAAACGTGTCTTATCACTCCTTAAACAAGGACTGTGAAATTACAGAAGCTGTATTTACCCACCAATATTAAATCATCCCGTTTTAAACATAAGTTACATGACTTCGGACTTGGTCAGTTTGATGAAAAATTGAAATTTTATAACTTTTCTTCAATCTAAGCTGCCTGGAAAAAAAATGGAAATTCCTTCTGTAAAACCTGGAAAACACGGGGAAATTTGGTAGTAAGAAAATAGCTTTGCAACCATGTTTTGTAACATACATCTGATTTTTTTGAAGTTTTTTATGTCAGTTAAGAAGTAATAGCTTGTTAAATAGACTACTTTAATTACTTTTCAGTACTTTCACTCTTAAGCATAGCACTTTACTACATTAGAGACATCATTTAAAACATTGAAGATTTATTTTATTACTCTCATAAGATATATTTTTAATTTTTTTTAAATAACATAGATTTGATTCTTTAGTACCATATGTATGACTAAGTATTCATAACTTTTTTTTGTATTATCAATTTAATCTTAAGAAACTAATTTTAGGTTAGAGATAATTTTAATCTCTAGTTTGGGTATAAGCCAGCTTACTATCACAATCAAAATAAGCACTATAAACAGCTTAGTCAAAAAGATGGAACTCACATTGGTGGGAACATAGACTAACACAGAAATTAGACTGGTTGTTTAAAGGAAGTGCACCTGAATTAGCTAGGAGAGAGGATGAAAAAATCACCCTTAATCTTACTTGGCCTCATCGCTGGCCATTCACTCTAACAGGGACATGGCACTTAAGCAAGGAGAAGTAATTGAGAGTTAGAAAAAGGTTCTTAATTAAAAACATTGGCTGGAAGTAGTTAATGTCAACATATTTGGAAATAATTATTGATAATATAGTATTATTATTTCAGAAAGGTTGACATTAGTTCTTTCAGCCAATATTTGCAATAAAGAACGTTCTGCTAGCTGTCACTTAAACCTCTCTTAGCATAGATCATGGAGTATAACAAAGCTAATTTATTTCCCAATAGTATCTCTTTTTAAACAGTACAATAGATAAAAATCACCCCATCCATATTTGACTAATCAGTGAAGAGAGTTCCAACCCCTTTCCCAATACAGAAATAAATCACACATCTAATGCTATTTCTCATATCACATAACTCTTTTATTCCTGTTATAACAATCTTTGATATATCTTGTTGTTTTTTTCTCAATCATTAGAAGGTCGGAAAAAGATGAAAGACAAAGAAAAAAAGAAACGAGCTGCTGCTGGTGGTTCTGAAGAGGAGGAACAAGTCAAAATACCTCGCAAGAAACAAAAGAAAGGTGGTACCAGTTCTACGAGTGGTGGAGGTTCAGGCTCTGGGACTGAGCGCTCTGGTACAGCTCTTGCGGTTGTCGAGGCAGCTCTCACAGGGATAGCTCACCCGTCGGATGTCCTGGATATGCCGGTGGATCCCAATGAGCCAACCTACTGTCTTTGTCACCAGGTGTCTTATGGTGAAATGATTGGGTGTGACAATCCTGATGTAAGTATGATACTTAATCATGTTCATTGTTGACACTAGACAAGTTTCCCAAGCTTAAAGTTTTTGTAAAATACTTTTTAGATTGGTAAGCGACATTATACAATGTAAAGGTTTAAAGTAATTTCAACCTTCTGTGGTTATATGGGGAAAATATGTTTTAAACGAAAGTTGCACACTATGGGATGCATCCATAACCTGGGTATATAAAATTTATGTTTTTAGATCTATCCATCAAAATATCAAATTCACCATAGTATTTTAATCGAGTTTACACTCTTTTAATTTCATAGTTAAGTCCAACACAAATGCAATGATTATAAACACATTTTCACTTTGATTACTTACTCTATAGAATTATAACTTGAAAGTTCATTGCTGCTCTTAAAATGTACACCACCTATCCCTATCCTGTGACAATTCTATCCAGTCCACCTCATTACACCCTATATCTCTCAGGTCCATTCTAATTATTTCCTCCCATATTCATCTAAGTTTTCCACCGGTCTCCTACCATTAGGTTTGTTAGTTATACCGATTTTAATTACATTTAGCTTATACCATTGATGATACGTGAACTCACATCAGAGTAGATAAACGTTGTTAAAACTATATCCTTGCATTGTTCGCCTTTATTCACAATAAACTTGTGTTAGTCCAGGGTCAATAAACATGCATTTCCGTGTGGGTGTGAGGTTAGTATTTTAATTCTGTATTCCATGTTCAAAAAATAATAATTTAAATCTAGTTTTTGAAAATATTAAAACTCATATTACATTTTTATAAACCTGACATTCAACAAATTTAAAAATCCTTTTTATATTTCTATTTAAAGCTTGAATCAAGAACTTTAAAATGATAAAGTTCTGATATTTGTATCTTGATTCGGACTCCAAATATTGATATTTTAATGTTGGTGAGTCATTGAAAATTAAGCATTTCTTTCAAAATTTTAAAGATCTATAATCTTAGAACGCTTTGACCTAGAAAAGTAAAATTTGCTAAATGTTTATAAGTTATTAATGCTAAATAGCTATATCAAGTTTCAACACACAAAAAAAAACATACCTTTGAGAAGGGTTGCTTCATTGGTTGATTTCAAATGGTAATGACCTCATACCATCTCAGTCTTTCCTTCTCTACTATATCATGTACTCCCAGTACCCTCACTCTTTTCTGGATAATTTCACTACTAATCCTATTTCTTATCGTGACAGCTAAAATGCTTCTTACAAACTTAATTCTCATGGCCTCCACTTTCCTTGTCTCACATTTATTGTCCACGTTTATGCTGCATATGTTAAAATGCTGGATTGGAAAAATCGTTGACAAACCGCTATGAATGAATAGGAACTCTGAACATTGGCACACCGACTGGAATTGTGGAGGAGATTGTAGATACGATGAACAAGAGAAGAGTAATGTCCTGGGTCAGAGGGAGTGGCACGAGGGAAGTAAGGAATGGCTTCATTATGCATTGGATGGGAAATGATGAGAGGAGAAACGGAGTAGGCTTCGTAGTGAGAGGGGCTCTAGGCGGAGGTAGTAGGGATGAATTATAGAATAATAAAGATGACAATAAATGACAGAAGGAAAAAAAAGGTGGAGGTGATACAAGAGTATTCCCCACAAATCGGGTGCCCTGTAGAAGAAAAAGACAAGTTTGAGGAGACCTGGAAAGGCATATGGGAAACTAGTGTCAGATAGTAATGGGGGATCTAAATGCAAAAATAGTAAAAAAGAGAGTAGAGTTTGAGGAGGTGTTAAGGAAGAATTGTGAGACAGAAATGAGGAGGCTAGAAGGCTATTGAAGTTATGTGAAATAAATAAAATGAAAGTGACAAACAACTGGCATAAGAAGGAAAGAGAAAGGTATAAGATCACTAGATACAATTGGAATGGGGCGCAAAAGTCGGTGGTAGACTACTTTATTATGGATGAAGAACTGAAAAGAGCAAACCGTAAACATCAAGGTAATAACAAGTGTGTCCTTAGATAGTGACCATAGGTTATTGCTGGCAGACATAAAGGGATGGGAATGTAGGAGAAAGGTAGTAAGATAAGAAAGAATGGTGTGGAAGCTAAATAATGAAGAGGAAAACAAGCTGTACTTAAGAAAGGCAAGAAGCTTAATACCCAAGGATCAGATGCAAAGTGTAGAGGTTGAATGGGAAAGGTTTAAGAACAGTCTATTGGGAGCTGCAAAGGAGGTATGTGGGAGGGCAAATAATAAGTGGAAGGACAACAGGGTGAAGGAAGCATTAGAGGAGGAGAATAAAGCATCCGGAGATAAATACTGGAACGGGACGTGGAAGGAGTTACATAATCAAGTAAGAAACAGAAGGAGAGAGAAAAGAGGAAAATGTTCATCCTGGAAGAGGATGAGAATGAAACACAGGAGCAGGAAGAAATAGAAGAGGAGGAAAGAGGTCCAACATGCAAAGAGGTGAGAGAATGAAACAAGGAAAAACGCTGGGTGTGGACCAATTGACTGTGGAAATGACAAGAGTAGCAGGTACCGCAAGACTGGAAAAATTGAGTTACAACCTAGTTTCAAGAAAGGAAGCAGGAAGAGGTGTACAAATTATAGGGGGATAACGCTGATGTGCCACTGTACAAAAATATATGAAAAAATACTGGAAAAGAGAATAAGAAATAGAATTAAAGCAAGGTAGAGAGTAAGTAACAGAACGGATTTAGGGAGCAGGTCTACACTAAACTTAATATTTGCCATACAACATCTGATGGAAAGAAGGTATGAATATGGGAAAGGTTTGGTAATAGTATTTATGGATGTGGAGAAGGCATATTATAGGCTGGATATAAATAAAACTTGGGAGGTGATGGGAAAGTAATGGAGGAGGCCAAATTGGAAAGAGGAGATGTAATGAGAGTGAAACACATGTATGAGCATAAGAGAAGTTGTTAAGACAGAGAGTGCGCTTTCACCATTACTATTTGTAATGGTAATGGAAATTTTCATGAACAGAGTGGCAAAAAAACTTGGGGGAGTGTTTTATAGGGCGTACTTTTGACCCAGTCACATATGATGTAGAAATCTGGACATTCAATGTAAAAGGGAAACTAGGAAAGTGGAGGCCATAAGAATGAAGTTTGTAAGGAACGTGTTAGCTGTCATGAGGAGAAACTAGATTGGGAATGAAGTTATCCGGGAAAGAGTGGGGGTACAAGGAGTCCATGAGATAGTATGGGCATGTAATGAGGATGGAAAAAGGTAAGATGCCAAAGAAAATGTTGAAAATTAAGTATGTATGAAAAAGACCACAAGGGAGACCAAGAAAGAGATGGGAGAAGCAGATAACAGAAAGTGTTTAAGTGAAAGGAGAAGAATGGAAGAAATTAAAGGAGGAATATGAAGGTATTTTACTAAACTGACCTGGCCACAGGCTGGATCAGATGAGAGATTACAATGGGTAAAAAGTACACCCTCTATAGTATTTACACTTGCACGACACTTCTCTTCCATATCTATTACTTCTTACACTTCTATCCCTATATGATTGTCATTTTTATGACATTTTAAACAAGCTATCTCTAATTTAAGCCTACATACTGCTAAAGACATTTCAAATTATTTACAGAAGTTAAGTACCACCACAATGATCTTGTATATAAATTAACATTTTTTTTTTCAATTCCAGTGTCCAATAGAATGGTTCCATTTTGCCTGTGTTGGTTTAACGACAAAACCCAAAGGTAAATGGTTTTGTCCAAAGTGTACTGCAGACCGTAAGAAGAAGTAACAAATGACTTTGTACAGAAAAATCACCTACTTCCCATGTAGTTGAAAATAATTTTAACCAAGCTGTGTAAATTCTGAGAATGTGTCTCTAAGCACAATTTCATACATAATATGCCATTTTACATATGAACCTGATCAACTAAAACTTTTATTCTATATTTTGTTGATGGTTCAGTTTGACTTTTATTATCTTTTTTTTTTCTACTATAAGCACAGTTTTAACAAACAAAATAGACATGATTAAAACTTTTATTTTGTTGATGGTTCAGTCACACTTTTTTACCTTAAGCACAGTTGCGTAATATACCTTTTTAAGCATCATGAACCTTATCAACTAAAATATGTATTCTATATTTTGTTGATGATTCAATTTTACCGTTTTTTAGAAAGTATATTTGTGTATCTATTTTTTTTAAATATCTATTCCTGCATGAATGCTCATTAAATGTGGAACTTTATAAATATTTGGAATGAATTCATCCACTCGACTTCAAAGTTCGTCTTAAAATATTGACTATTATTGTATTTTTATCATTATTGTAAATATTAATAATCTTCATTTGTATGAAAACATTTTATTTGTAGAATAAAAAAAATATGTTTTTAAAATAACATGTAAATTTTGTATCTTTTTATTTGTCTGGTATATTTAATGTTCACTTTCTGAACAGAGTAATTGTATCAACACAAAACTTACCAATTGAATTCTAGAACCAATCTCCTGGCCGTCAAATCACCATAAAATGGGAAAACTCATTTTCACCAATTGTAATTTTTTGACTGAGAAATTGAACCTGGGACTCTTTTTTCAATCTACATAGCCCTATCGGCTTAGGCACAAAGCATCAGATTTTCTATCTGTTTATAAGAAAGATGTAACAATAAAGATAAAAAAACATTTAAAGAGTAAGGGAAATGATAAGAATCACATGAAACCTTTCATTCTTAGGACCCACAGTGCACTTTTCCAAACATGTAATATTTGTTTCAATAATTAAACATGTTGACAAAATAAATAACAGTTAAATTTGTTGTGTATCTTAGAATAAATAACCACAAAATATATTATATGATCATTTGTACTAGTGATAGCTAAATTGCTACTGTATTTGTGTCACATTCAAACTAAAGTCGTGGGTTTTGTAATTCAAAATTTATTAAAGTCAATTTTATTTGTTTGAGTTATTTAATGTGCACTATATAAACCGAACTGATTATATCAGTACACAAGAATTTCTATGAGTGAGTGCAAAAGGGCCTAGGAATTTTGCAGGGAAAGGTATTTTAACATACCTTTGAGGATTATTTTACAAGTCACAATCAACATGGGACCGATGACTCCACTATCTCCTCTGAAAAAGGGGTGCTATGGATTTTTATCACTCAAGAAAAATCTGTTGACCCTGCCTGGGTTTGAATCCACGAACATCAGGTTGTAAGGGAAGCACTTTACCCCAAGACCATCGAGGTCGACAAAAGTAACTAATTTAAGACACATGATGAGGGTAAATTTTAAGGAAATGCACAAGTACTTTCCTGAAAATTTAAAACCCTATAGTGCACCTGGTTGAAGATAAACACCAACATTAGGAAATAAAGTTGTCGCAAATCAGCCTTTTTATGTAACGTGTAATTCCTTATAAGCTATGTTTGGATTCAAAAATATTAGCACCTTAGCAGCACCCTTTCATAGTGATAAATAATATGTATAAAATAAAGTGCATTGAGCAAAAACCATCTGTGATAAGTAAAAACACTTAACACACATTTACACACACTTCAATATTTCAATACTGTTTTGATCTCTTCAAGATGCTATAATAGTATCAAAAATTGAAGTGTGTATAAATATGTATTTTTATTTGCCTACTATTTTAGTTTTACTACTATTACTTCCTAAGGAAGATGCTATAATAGCATTGAAATATTGAAGTGTATCTTAGTGTTTTAATTCTATTTGTGCTCTTATTTTCCTATTATTCTATCATTTTATTTATTACAAATAGTGATGAATAAAAACAAAATATATTTTATTTAAATTATTTAATTACCTTCAAATCACTAATTGATTATCATCATACAGTTTAGTTTGTCTCCTTTTCACCCTGTTGTAATTTGCTGTTTGCCACATTTGAACTAAAGAAGTTTCCAGGAGTCCAATGGGAAGTCAATCATATTTATTGTCATCAAATTTCCAACATTCTAAAATGTGAGGCGGCTTTATTTATTTGAATATATATGATTAATCGTGGAAAACACACTTTCTGCCTCCGCAGAACAAATAGCAGTGACATAATATTTTTTGCCCTTCATAGTGAAGTTTGTCTTTGGAAGCTTTCCAAGGGACAACAAATTCATCAATATTCGAACCATCTTGGTCTAGTGTGTTTACAATTTTCTGAATTTTACCATCAATATTTTCTGTTTTATTTCCTGAATTTAAGTGATTACATCAACCTGGCTTCAATGTTTTTTATAACTGTGTCCAGTAGTTTTTTGACGAGGCTGAGCACTGAGCAGCTGGGCAATAGTTAAGAGAATAGTAGAAGCACCACTTTAATGTTAGTACTTAGAACCATAACTTGAGAATTTAAGTGCCCGTGGTGCTAGTGCCCGGAACTTAAAAGAATCAATAAAATGAAGTAGGCTGTAGGCAGACTAGTGGCTCAATAGTAATGGTGAGTATCAGTTACTTCGTCGATAAGGCTTAGGTTGATGACTTGAGCGTCCTCAAATTTTGTTAGTGTAGCATGTTACTATGAAAGAAAACACCTGACCACAACGTGAATAGCAGCAGATTCCTAAGAATTAAGGACGAGTTTGGTTTACTCAGGAATTCTAGTTACAGGTTCGCATGAATCAGCTGAATCCCACTACTGCTTGTAAGTGTATAGTTTTGACAACCTAATGTAATCCGCTCTTTAAATGCTGACTACAGCTCCAAAATACAATGGTTTATACATCAGGCAATGGATAAAATATTCTTATAATGCGTTTATGTTATACTTGTGTATTTTTGCTGCTAATGTTAGTTTAAACTTAAGTACAGTAACATTGTTATAGTGCATGAATCGATAGCTTTGATCAATATTTCACCAGTGCATCTAACGTAATAGGCCTATTGCTTTAAGGTCATATAATGTAATTGACCATTTAACTTGCCTACCAAGTTTACAATAAAAGAATAAACTTAACACTGTCAAAGTAAAAAGTTTCTCAATTTGCAATTAATTAATTTAAGTAATACAGCTATAATTATTTTTTACTATAAAAGTAATTTCAGAGTTAACATTTAAATGTGATAGTCATACCTCTTGGTGCAAAAGTTTGGACAGTGCACTAGGAATAGATACAAGTTTAACAAAGTTCCTCGTTAAGCAGTCTATTGATTTGGAGAAGAAGAGATGTGTCTAGTGCTTTCCTTCCTTGAACATGGTTTATCAGCTGTCACAATATGTAGAGTGAGTTTAAAACTAAGGAATACTGGCATTGTTTCTGATGCAGCACTGAGACGGAGGTGCCTCCCAGTTATAAATGTAAGAGTACCTTTTTTTATATTCTTCAAGACACAACATGCCTTTAGATTGAATGGTTTTAAATAGTTGTACCATATCCTCTGTGTTGTGTTTATGAGTCACAAGGTAACTGTTCGAGCAGCCTCGCGAAACATATTCTGTATCAAAACGCGGATCATGACGTCTCTCGATTCCTGATACGCTTGCTAACCATACTCCCACTGACACATCTTCACTTTGGAACAACCTAAAAAAAAACCCAACTTGTTAAGTAACCAACCTAAACCAACAACCACTTTCACAGTCATCATATGCATGGAGACAACAGATGAAGTCCAATAAGACATTCTGATCCCACCCCACTCTACCAGGTGCTGACAAGACTATGTCATAAGGCCGTATGCAAGAACTTGACTAAGTGGATGCTAAGTGAACACTAGCATGGGTTTGCTGGAGTCATCATAAGTCAAAAGGTGGAGCGATAGTGTGTTCAGGACCACACTATCGGACCACTGAGCATTCACTAATGTTCTTACATATCGCCCACATAATATTAGATTTGATTTATTTGTGTTTTCACTCTTAATATAAAATTATCAAAGGTTGCCTTGAATGTTTCAGCCATATTATATATTATTTTACCTCAAGTTTATCTCAAGTTAATTGAGTGATTATGGTTCATTCTTATTCTACTTGGATTTAAATCGAAAAAATTAAAACTGTATGATAGGGCCTATTTGATGACCCTAAAACTATATATTTAAAACTACTTTAACCACTAAACACTAAATTGAATTTTAAAAAAAATTGCTATTAAATTGTGAAGATTCTTTTACAGACAAAAGGTAAAATTATTAAAATGAACATATAAGTTGAAAAAACTATGGATTTATAATAGTCATAGGTGTCTCAAGCTCTTAGTTGGGAACAAACAAAATGAACCCATGTTCACTTTAAGTTAGAAATGAAAAATTATTTTGTATCAAATGAATTACATATATGATATACATAATGTAATTGATTACCGGTATATATAAGTATTATTATTTTTTTACCCCATGCATTGCTTTAAATGAGAACTTTTAATTTTAGGAATAAAAATATCTTGATTTCTTTTATGCTAAGTACTTAAGAGTGTCCTATTTGCACATATTATTGGGGGAGACATGTTGCCCCTGTCCCTGTCTCCTATACTAACAACACCTTTGCCTATAATTTGTTCCAGAGAAATGGTTTGGTTAGAGCCTATAAGAATAAATTAGCCTACCTAGTGTTAATATTTTCTCAGAAGTTAATATTTACTGTCACATTTTAACTCAAAGCAGAATCCAGCGGAAGGGTGTATGAACGAGGAAAAGGGGAGGGGGGCCTTCTTGAGATTTTTGAAAAATTTATTTTAAAAAGCACATAAAAGTTTGAATTGTAAATCAATAAAACATTTAATATCAGGAGGAAATATATTTTATTTAATAATTTTAAAGTAGTGGTCACCAAATGGCGGACCGCAGTTACATTTTTAAGGACTTTGACGAGATAGCTATAAACAAAAGACATGCTATTTCGGTGGTGGGCGGGTAGTAGACATGAGAGGCCAGCAATAATAAATAAGTAAAATAACTATAAGGAAAGAAAGACACGTTTTTGAATTAGGCCTAGTATAGTGGTATAGGGCTTGAACTTGAGTCACTGTTTAATTTGCCAGACTGCGGAAGTATGTCGAGTTTTAAAAACTGACCTCCATCAACAATAATTGAGGGACCTCTGTTCTAAAGTACGCACACATTATTTCCTTACTTTATTTTAGCATGAGATTATTATTTTCATAATTTTTGTTAGGTATGAAACTTTTAATTTACATGCGCTCCCCATTAGTAGGCATTCTAGATATGCCAATGTTTTAACTTAGGGTAATAATGATATGGCTAGTGCCCTGGTGTGTCGGTGCACCGCATTTCCTAACAACAATATACTGGCCAGAAACACAATCTCTATAGTAACTTAGGGATATTAGTTTATAGAAACATTGCAAGTGCGCAAGAATAAGCAACAGTTGTACTTGTGATATATACTTGCTAAAATGTGCCAACCACGATTGGTAAAGCATCCTTACCGTAAGCAGTGAATAATGTCATAAATGCAGATATGATCAAAGCTAGAAACCCTGTCTACTCTAAACTAATTAGGTTACTAAAAGAAACTATAATGTATGTACATAATCAGTATTTTATATGCACTTTCTAAACCAACTAATCCTATCAGCACATGACTTATTTAACCTAGGCCTACTTAAATATATAATGGACAAAATATCCAGACCACAGCCATTAATTCATCACTGTGGAAAGGGAGGCTCAAATTTCATCAATGATTGTAAATTTTACAGCCATGTCGGGAATCAAACTTGGGACCCTTAACTCAGTAAGCAAACTCGCTATCGACTTAGCTAAGGTGTAAAACTAATGGGAAATCACCCAACTTCCAGGATCAAAATAAGATACATTTAGATTGATATTCAATTATATTTACAATTATATTAAGCTTACCTTAATTGATGTGCATTAGTTGCAATAAAATTAACAAGTGGTTCTGACAAAACATATCCTCCACCTAATGCATATGGTAGATAATAATCACACAATATCCAGTTAGATTCTTTCCACTTTCCTCTTTTTTTAACTTGAGCTCGTCCATTAAAAAAGCCCCAATACAGTTTATGGAACTTATTTTGTATGTGGTAATGCTTCAGTTCGGTGAATAGGTCTTTGATCTGAATAAATGAATCATCATCACATTTCAAAACAAAATTGTATGTAAAATTGCTATTATCCAACCAAACAAAAGTTTCTAAAATCTTTTTAGATAAATTGTGATATGCATCAACAATATTAGGAAGAACTATCAAGTCGTTATTAAAATGTTGTTCTTGTTTAATAGATACAAATGTTTCTTTACTTAGGTTAAGACCTCCTATAACAAAATAATGCTTAATATTGTCTACATTTTCTATCAATTTTAACCAAGTGTCACGAATCGCTTCTCTTTGTTTAATGTTTGTTGGCCCACTAATAATAACAATGACCAACAAATAGTTTAAGTTGTTGGTTAATTTTTCTGAAGGTCTATTTGTATATATGTTTGGAAATAATGTATGGTCTTTATTTTTGTTTACATTATCAAATGTCAAAAAATGTAAGGTTATGGTACATCCAAGAATAAATGTAAATAAATGAGAAAGTAGATATCCATATCTTCCAAAAATTCTAAACATAATCACATTCATAAATATGGAATGATTACAGTACACATCTGTGTTTGTATCGGGTTAATTTAAATAACATACCATCGCTCTGAAAAATATAATTTTGAATAACCACCATGAACTAGAAAGATGATAAACTTCCTACTTTACAAATATAATAGTTGAAAACTAAATCCCTAAGATCTCATGAGCGTTTCCTTATTAGAGTAAAATTATTTATCTCTCAAAACAACGATGGCAAATATAATACCCATGCTGGGAAAATTACTATCAGTGATTTCAGTGTAAGCAAAATTTAGGAAAAAAATCTTTACATGCGTTTAGTGGACGGGACTCTCTGTGAAAGATAACTATAAAAAAAAGTATGAAACTTTATTTTAGTTTTAATAGTAAAAAATATGAATGGCCTTCCTAGGTTTTAAGAAAATTAAATCATTCAAGTATAATTAAATATTTATATTTATTATGAATATCAGGATGAAATGATGAGAAGTAGAAATCATAAAATATAAATTAATTAGAGAGATCACGATAGCACATTGGCTTCCGACTGAGTCCCGAGCTCCACCCTACTACTCCTTTTATTGTATTTTCTTTTCACAGCAAAAAACCAAGTGTAGTAGGAAGATCCCGAGGAACAGCCAAAAAGTGAATGAGCTCGCCCAATGGTTAGCTTCCCACCTTACCTTCAAATACTCAGATACAATTTTCATTCAAAGAAAAAGTTGATAAATTGCAGATAGTTCCATCAACCGAATTCTTCTAGGATCAAGCCCCCCATGGAGTCCTGGGATGGGTGTGTCAGTGTTTCCATATGGTGGGGTTTGAGGTCACTGATAGTGCCCTTCTGCTACACCTCCTCTCGGTGTACGTATAGATAAAGCCACAGTCACAGGGTACTAATACACATCTCGGTTTGTAGGCTCTACTGTTGGATTGTAACCTGGAGGAAGCACTGCTCTAGCATCTTGTCCATACATTTTAGGGGCATTTGTAAAGCATTAACTTCCATACTCGTTAGAAGTGCCACATCTGGTGAGTATAGGGACCTTCAGGCATCCACTGTTGGGACGAGTGCTTTACCTTTCTCAAGGATAAGCCCTGGGGATGGAACGGTTGGTCCCGGGCTGGTCATGGGCTGGTCACTTGGTTTCCACCAAATTTGGCTTCAATGGCCAGAAAGCGTTCATCCATCGTATTTCTCATGGACTGTGTCAGCTCATAATTTGAAGCGTGGTGAGTGACTGGTTTAGAATAATCGGTCAAAATAAGACTTGTACCTTTCCGGGTTGATGGAGCGTACACAAGATTCAATCAATAGCATTCAATATGCCATCAGTTCACTTTGTATGAGGCTGTATAGCAGTTGGTCCAAATTGTGTCGGGCACTTGACCTGCTCAGCTTCCAAACGATTGTTTTCATCTGACAATTATCATCCTTCTCGTGTTGACTACTTGATCCACATAGCTCTTCATGCATTTTGTCAGTATAGGCACCGTACTTTGATACAAACTGAACTGGTATTGCATTAGAGTGGGCAGAGGATAGTATAAACGGAGTTATTAATTCCATTTGGAACCTTACTACGCAAAATTTGACCTCTCCATCATACACAGTTTAGTCCACTTGTCCCATTTTTCATAATTCACTATTCTGGGGGTTTTCTCAGCCTCGCGAGGCCAAATGAGGAACTACTTGAATGAATAGTTGGTGGCTCTGGTCTAGAAAACTGAGATTAATAGCTAGAGAGTTTGTTGTGCTGACAATATGTCACACTGTTGTCATACGATTGCTATCAGCCGTTACACTTCAAAGTTTCACAATTTTACCATATCGGCATTGCAGCGTTCTTACTAAAGCCATCAGTGGCTAAACACGGTCCCTATTTTAATTTTATTCTACACATTAGTTTAAATAATTTATTTTCTACAATTCTCGCTACTATTAATTTTTTATTACAATCTATAACTTTTCAAAGCGATGGCTGGTAGAAACATTTAATGAATCAAATAGCCAAAACTATTATTTATGCTTTTTAGTGAGGATTACTCCATTTATATATCATTTTCTGAAAATTAAAAAATGACACCTGACTACGGGAATCGAACCCGTACTAAGCCAAAGGTCCTGGGTTTGATTCCCGTGTCCAGGTGTCATTTATCAATTTTCAAAAAAGAAACAATTAAACTAACGCCAAGTATACCGGTCATTAATACCAACATTTTATTTATGGAAAGGAGATTTCAACTATATTGTTCCTATATTTTTATTTTTAAGATTATCAGTTCAATTGTTTCAGTGATTTCTGGCACACAATCAGACGGCATGTTAATTCATGAACAAGACGGCCTCCATCACGACGATAGAGCTGGTCACATGCTACACTAGCAAGAGTATTGTCACCTTGGCCTGCAATGTTTGTCTAGCAGTTGGTACAATTAATAATGTCATTCCCTTCACCAATACAGACTTTTAAATAAATGTTTACAGCTTGTTAACCAATTTTTAATACGGTTAATATTTAGAATACGTTATCTATCTTCTATGTGGTAATACGTAAAATGCGTATTGACTCCACGTATTCCTTTTTGCTAAAACGTTGGTGTTCGTGTAATGAAACATTTATAATTTTGGTCTCATCTATCAATTATTGTTTTATATTTTTGCCGGTTTGTTGAACATGTGATCTGGGCACATTGGTTTCATATTTTATTTAGAATGGACTTGTCTTCTACAACTAAAGTTGTAAACAGCGTTATTGATTTGAAAGCTGGGGTTGCGCGTATAAAAGCAGAGTATGTATGATAGTTGAGGAATATTTTTTTCGCTCAAGATGTAATCTTACAGGTTTCTTAAATATCTTTAAATTTTCTATCACTAGCATGTGCATTTTTATATTAAACAGATTTTGTTGAGCAAAATGAATAAATTAGAGCATCTTTCACATCTTCTCATTATGATAAAAAAAAGCATTGCTACACTACAAAAAACAAACAAAAAATGCCCAATTAATGTACTTATTAATCATAACAATTAATATTATTATTTGGCGCAAAACAGGTTTACATTAAGAATCCTTGTTTCTTGGATTATTGCTAATCTCTATTAAGTGCACCTATTTTTCAGGCTGCATTCATAGAGCGTACAGGTAAAGCCCTGTCTACAGACTGTAGGCCTATATAAGATGCGAAGGTAGTGGTCCGTAAGAGTTCCACTCCACACTAACATTGTACTGTTTACAGAGCCGTGAAGTCCTTAAACCTTATCACTCCGCTGAAGTTGGATCATCTTTAACTTTCTAAGGATTAGTTGATAACAGATGGCTTTGGACTACCAACCACTGTATAGTAAATATTTGTGTGTGCATTAAAATGACAGTGAAAAAACTCGTTGCTATGCAAACAAATAAAAAATAAGAGTTTTATGCACAAAACTATTTCAGACATATTTTTCTGAAAACTTAAAAACCCCAAGAAGAGTAACATCTCGGAAACAGTTTTCTGAGAAATATTATGTTCTTGCAAATATTGGCATCGCTTTATAGGTTAAACTTCCCATTAATATTCTTAGTAACCGCTGCTTCACAAATCATGTTTGCTTGAGCCCTGCTTAAGATAATTTTATTTCGAATAGTTAAAATGGATGTAGGTCCAATCTCTGACTTTCTCATCG
The DNA here is from genome assembly GCA_902151425.1 of Timema shepardi. Classification (NCBI taxonomy): domain Eukaryota; kingdom Metazoa; phylum Arthropoda; class Insecta; order Phasmatodea; family Timematidae; genus Timema; species Timema shepardi. The sequence goes on along the minus strand of CABFVX010003445.1, from coordinate 27,099 downwards.
ATTTGTATGGTCATGTGATTAAGGATATAGATGAATAGATGCAGTTTCCATTTTAAGGATCCTTAAGGAAATTCTATATAGATGTGGATTTTACGGTCTAAAAAGATTAGGTTTAAGATTATGTGCTTCAACATAATATATAAGTTATAGATTTCCACAAACTGTTACCCTAGACCAAATAACTAATTGTTTTATTTTAATACAGTAGTAGGCCTACATCTGAAAATAACTACACAACTTGTGATCCAAATAATATACCTAATTTACATTTAACCATTTTTTAACACCTCATCCTACTGCCCATTCATGTTACATGCTTTAACTAATCACGCTAATGATTTTATTAATGAGGAAGGTTATATTTAGAGAAAGTGTACTCACATTTGTTTGGAAGGAGAGTGGAAAACCATTTTGGAAAAAACCACCCTCATTAGGCTACACTCAACTGAGATTCGAAACTTGATCCCCCATCATTGGCATTTCAGTCCATTGCAAGATTAACGTCTTAGACCCTTTGGCCACCGAAGCGAGTTTTAACCATGTTGAATATCACTTATTCCAATACTTTATTCATCTGTGACAATGTTGCAGAAAAACATTTGAAACTCTAAAACAAACTATTATAACTTTTGCCGGTTTTTACTTAATTTAAACTTAAATTGTTTAAAAAATGGAAGCCTATGTTTGTTAGTAGGGTAAGTATGTAATTCATAACATATAAACAAATATTTAAAATTACAATATTTATAAAACTAAAGCTATGTGTTTTAATTAATATATAGTTTTTTTATGTTGCCTCACTTTATAGTGACTCATGAAAGAAACAACATACCTAAAATTGAGTTTAGATCTGAAACACTAGGTGACCTGGTGGTTTATGGGTAAGGTGCTAGACTTCTGTGCTGGGAGTCTGGGGTTCAATCCTCTGTCCTGGTACAGATTTATCTAATTGCCAAACCCTTCCTTCACCTCTGACAAGACGTGTATTAATCACAACTTGTGAATGTGGGGAATGCCAGGCCTCCACTGTGGTTTGGATTCCACGTTAAACTGTAGGTCCTCCATTTCATAGCACAATCACCCTAACATTACTCATTAGCGTAAGTGCGTACAAACCGAACGGGTAGTAAGACGCGGTGATAATAATAATAATAATAATAATAATGATAATGATGATGATAACAATAATAACAATAACAACAGCGACGATGACAATAAAATTAAAATAATATAAAAATATAAACCAATATAAAAATAAAAATAATATAAAAATATAAACCAATATAAAAATAAAAATAATATAAAAATAATTATCTGAATCAATGTTTCAAAAAAACAACTTTTAAACTATTTTTAGGTACTGTATCATACCATCCCAACTTATTTTAACTTTTAATTGTCTGATAAATGGATGGTTATACAATCATAAGATAATTGTATTTTTGTAGAGTATCAGTTGGTACCTAGAATTTTTAAATTTGCCTCGACGATAAATCCTAGCCTTATATATAAAAATAATTGAAGTTAGTTATTTCTAACCTTTATATAAGTAGGCCTATTATTTTGTAAATCTTGTTGACATAGGCCTATTTGAGAGATTTAAGCTGAATTGATACATTTTTCTTTTGAATACCTTACTGTTTACTTTACCATTTTAGTTTTACTTACTAACTATATACATTAATTTTTGATCCTTAAATATATCCTACATGCTTAGAAATTAATATAGTTGCTATGACATCAAAATTTCAATCCAACTTATGTAGTACTAAATCTTTAGAGTTAAAAGAAAACAAACAAATGTCTCCACCACATAGTTCCCTAGTGAACCCAAAACACATTATTATGGTATAGCTTTATTTGACTCCGTTGCCTTTGAAATGTGAATGGTTTGAATCCTGGTTGAATGCCCTTGGAATAATTTTGCCACATTGTGGATTTTATTTCTTACCACGGCACGTATGCTGGTGTATATTTCTCTGAATTACTCTCTCCATCAAAAGATTACATAACCACTTTGTTAATGCATCATATTGTATTTAATTTATTTGAGGTATTTAATGTGCACTTTTTGAGTTGACTGATTATAATCAACACACAATTTAAAACTTAACTTAAATATAGAACAAACACAACACCTAACCTCTGGCCGTTAATTTATGATGGCTTAAAGGGGGAACCTACTGTATTTCACCAATGATAAATTTTTCAGCTATGCCAGGAAATGAACCTTCGACCCTTAGCTCAATATACATACACAGTACCGAATGAGCTAAGATGTCAGACAATTTTGCTTTAAAGAGAAAACAATAGAATCTCACCCGCCTCGGTGGCACAGTTGGCTGACACACTCGTTTTGTGTTGAGCCAGCCTGCAGAGGACGGGGAGATCGAGGTTCAAATCTTGGTAGGGTGAAATGGGGGTGGTTTTTCCTAAATGGTTTTCTACTCTCACACAAATACGGGTTCACTTCCTCTAAATTCAACTTGTCCTATACCTAATCCATTAGCGTAATTAATACTTAAGCGTATAACCCGAACGGGTTCTAAATAAAAATAATCTCTTTCAATATATTTTTTGCCATAATTCAAAATAAACAATATTTGCTCATTTATTTCAGATTTGTGTTGACTGGCAATGATAAATCACCAACTCCAAACACACTGCCATGTCAAAAAGAAGAAGATTTAAATAATTTGGAGGTTGATATGACCGATGAGACAACATCCAACCAAGAACCACCAAACAAGAAACAATGTTACCTGTCGAGAAAAGAAAAACGTAGAGGTAAGTCATAAAATTTCCCTACAATATACTGATAGGCCCTATATTATAATTTATTTTATTTTCAGGACATTTATATTACACTATCCTAGGGCTACTTATTTCATAAATTAAATGTTAATAAACCGTAAAGAGATGTATTATTACATTACATCACATTTATTTAGTTGTTGGTACATTATTTGTGATTACAAAAATGGGCTCAAATAATTTACTTTTTTTGTGATTCAACTGCGGGGGGTAAATTTTTGCTCAAAACAAAAATCAAATATGTGGGGCTGACATTTTACTAACTAAGCTAATGAATTAGGGATGAGAAAGGCTGGATTTAGGGGAAGTGTACTTGCATTTGCATGGATGAAGAGTGGAAAACCATTTTTGAAAAACTACACTTTATAAACCTGACACCGAGATTCGAACCCCAATCTCCATCGATAGTCTAGTCTAGTGGCATGCAGCTACCGAAGCAGGTTCGCTCCCCCAAATTAAAATGAAAAACACACCCTTTAGAAATGTTCTAAGTGGAAAGTTGGTATCATTTAATAAAATATTGTTTGAATATTGTGCAACTTAATTTTTATCTCATTGCATCCACACACCCATAGATTTTTTAAATTGGTTTTCCAAAATAATATTTAATTCAAAAATTTAATTTTCATAGTATGTATGTATAGTATATAGTTTTTATTTAAATATTGTATTGATTCTTTTTATTTGCATATCTAAAGTTTGGCCTAAAATAAACATATCATTGGGCCAAATTATTACCAGGAAATTTAAGGCTACATTATTCTTTTTATTTAATTTATCAAATGCTCTTGTGGCTTTGTAAATTTTTTTGGTACCGTTTCTTAAGTTGTATGAAATTCCAGATTTTTTCACATCCTTCAATTCTCTTAGCCTGTTTTTCAAGATTTATGGATTGGCTAAATGGCAGCCTTTGTCCATCTCTCTATGTCTTTGAGTCCAGACATAAAATGAACTTGGTAATTAATTTTTTTTTTTCTAGGTCAAAACAAATCTCGACCTCCCCCGTTCAAGTTAAGTAGAGAAAGCCGCCTCTGTCCTGTTCTCCAGGATGTGCCGGAAGATGAACCATGGCCGGAGTGTAAGAACGAGAAGTGCACATTCATTCACAATGTTCCAGAGTATATAAGTTCCAAGCTTCCCGACATAGGTCCAGTTTGTTACTTATATAGTGTGAATGGTCACTGTCCAAGAGGCCAAACATGCAGGTAAGCTACCTTTTAAAATGAAATAAAATATTTCAAGTAAATTAAATTTTGTTGTATTTTTCAGATAGTTCAATAAAGGGATATTTTTCACACTACATCTTAGCATCAGTTTGGGCTATATATTAAATACACTAACGGGATAGAATTCAGGAATCTAGAATTTTAGAATAAATGTACCCGCATTTATTTGAAAGGAAAGTGGGAAACCATTTAGGAAAAAATCTCAGTAAGTTTATCCCAAACTGAATTCAAACCCTGGTCTTCCTCTCACCAGTAATTCAATCTAACACACAAGAGTGACATGAGACAATGTAACTAATAAAGGAGGTAATAAATCCTATAAACTTTGTGTCCGATTTAAATATATTCAAACTAAAAATTATTTTATCATCTTATTACAAATAGATGAATGTGATTTTATTATAGGTTTGGTTCTCAGCATTTGACAAAAGAGGGTAAGAACTGTTCCAATAAGTCCTGTAATCGGACAGATGCTTCAACAATCAACTTTCTCACCAAGGAACTACAGGCCGATCTCCGTAAACGGCGATACGATTTCTCCAAAAGTGAGAACATCATAACGAGTCTAGACAAAATGAAACAGAAGAAAGCTGAAGTAAGGTCGGGGGCAAGGAAAGTTGACGGGCAGGGGAACGAAACAAAACTGGAAGAAAAGCAATATTCGAACGTTAAAATGGAAGTTGATGATCACATTCCTGACCAAAAAGGTACCAATGAAAATAATGAGGTAGAAGATAAGATGTGTGGGCCTGTTCTGCTCCCAGATTTGGCTCTAAAAAGAGAAAAGAAAGAGGTAAGCTAAATTTTTTTTGAAAAAGTAATTCTTAATTTAGTACCCATAGTAGATTTTTTCTTAACTGGACTCTCTTAACTCTTCTAAGTAGTAGTTGGGTAAATCAAACAATCCAAGGTTCCTAGAGACCTTGATTTATGTTAGATAAAATTATTGTATTTTGTTAAATAAACATTTGTTGTTTAATAAATTTAAGTCTGTAAATATAATATTTCCTTTTGCAAGAAATGGTAACAAATTATCTGAAATTTAGTGTTATAGTGTTATGAACATAACAATTAAGTCTAATAAATCTAACATTCTTCTTTATCTTAAATACTCGCTTTTGTTTACAGTAAACATTTTCAAGAGGGGGAAAAACAACTATTGTTAATCAAGTTCAAAAAATTACAAATATTGGCATATGATGCACTAGATTTTGTAATAATAGTGTTTACTAAAAAAACAGAATCACAATGGTAAATTTTTACAATCCAATTTTGCTAGGAAAGGTCTTAAATATGACTGCTAAAGAAGTTATTAAATCTACTTTCATCTATTCGTGTCAGGTTATGTTAATTTGAGGTGTCACATTTATAGATACTACCACGGCCAAATAACACTATTAATATAGTTAAATTGGTTCAATCTCAAAAAATGTGTTTTTATTTTCTAAAAGGCCCTTCCCTATAAAAATTGGACTGAACTTAATTGTATCTTTTTAAGGAAAAACCCCTTTTCAATTTTCAAAATACACTTTGTTATCTATAGAAGATGGTACAGGAAAGAGGATTATACCTATTTCCTCTACCATCTTCCATAGATAACAAAACTACTTACTGATAAGAGGGAGGTATTGTTGGGGTTGGGTAATAACAGTAAATAAAATGCCTGAAAAGTATTCTGGTGAGAAAATGATTTTATACATGGAAATATATTTATAAGTACAAATATTATATATGCATATATATTTATTAGAGTTGGGTTGAATCCACTATTATGCAAATCTGAATCTCCATTTTATCTTATTCTGAATATCAAATTCGAATCTTGGAATAGTTATAAACACACGAGGAAATATAAATATAGTAGAAAAATAGAAAATTCAAATAGTAACTAAATGTAATTAATGTAATTAATTTATAACATTCAGTTAAGTGTTAAATTACTGGTCTGGGTCCTGGTGTTAAGGTCATTCTATAATTATAATGGTTCTGAACCACCAATAAGCAGTATTAAGTAAAAACACTAACACATATAAATTACACACTCTTCGATATATCAATGCTATTATAGCACCAAAATATCAAAGAGTGTGTAAATATGTATTACATAGTGTTTTTACTTTTATTTGTGCTGGAAGATGCTATAATAGCACCAAAATATCAAAGTGTGTGTAAATATGTGTTAGTGTATTTACTTTTATTTGTGCTTTACAATTTTCCTAATATTCTATCATTTTATTCTTTTGTGTTAAGAATTTGATTCTCAAATTTTAAATTTCCTCTAATCTCAAATAGCCTTAATGATTCAAGGGACCAGCCCTAATATTTATATATACGTATTTAATTTAATCTTAGCTTAGCATTTTGTAATTTGTTTCAATGTATTCTTTTTTTGGTAGTTAAATTGGCAAAATAAATTATACCTGGCACCCTTGACAACTGTTGGGAACCTGCCATTTCGCCGAATATGTAAGGAGCTAGGTGCGGACATAACATGTGGAGAAATGGCCATGGCAAGCTCTTTGCTGCAAGCCACGCAACAAGAATGGGCTTTAGTGAAGAGACACGAGTCGGAGAAGCTCTTTGGAGTTCAGGTTAGTAGTTCTACAATAAACTTGATCAATATTCACAATATTAATGTGGTATTATGTTTTGGAAATGTGATTAGATTATAAATATATATTGCCTTAAGTTTTAATATTGGTCAACTATGTAGGTCTTGGGGTAAGGCGCTCGCCTCAGGACCCAATGTTTGTGGGTTCAAACCCAGCTGGGGTCGATAGATTTTTCTCGAGCTATACATATTTATAGCACCATTTTCTTCAGAGATAAAGTAAACCCACCGTCGGCCCCATGTCGATTGTGGCATGTTAAAGAACTCTGGAAGGTATGTTAAAATACCATTCTTGGCAAAATTGGCAGGACCTTTTGCTTTTACTAATAGAAATTTTAATGTGTTGATATTGTCATTAAGTTAGAAAGAGTTCATTAAATACCCCCAATGAATTAAAAAAAAAAATTATAGTGAGCTAAAGTATGTGACAAATTTCAGCTTAGCAATCTGGGGTTTGACTGAAGTTTTTCCTATAAGCAGTACAGAAGTTCTGAAACAAATTTTAAATAATAATTTGAAGAAAAAAATTATAATTGATTATTTTTTAACAAACCCAGCAAAGAAAGTAACAACCACTGGAAAGGAATTCAAAAAGGAAGAAGATTTCTGCTATCTAGGAAGTAAGAATAAATACCACAAACCATAAGATCCAGGAGGAAATAGGACAAAGGATATGGAAGAGTGGACATTTCTTCCATGTGGTTAAGTATATATTCTGACGATGGAATATAGGAAAAGAGGTCAAAACTGTTATTTAGGGCATATTATCATCCAATATTGACATAGGGTTCTGAAACCTGTACCGTCTACATCACACCTTGTCTGATTGGAAGGTGTGCTGCATCAACAACAACGCGATTAGACTCAACCGAAATTCGAACCTCAATCTTCCTGTCCTCTGCAGGACATTCTCTCACTAAACGAAAGTGATGGCTTAAACCATTCGGCCACTGAAGCAGGCACAAATTTTATTGACTCATTCACTGGCGTGTTCAAAAGTGGGCTTCCTATAAAAATCCTGGAGTATATTTACCTTGGGGCTACAAATGTAAATCTCTCCAAACTGGAGTTTGAATGCTAAAGAAACAAATGTCTATTTTGCTGTTCTTTACAGCTTTGCGGAAACAATCCTTATGTGATGACTCGTTGCACTCAACTACTGGAGGAGCAAATGTCTATAAATTTTATAGACGTGAATTTAGGATGTCCAATTGAACTAGTTTATCAACAGGTAAGTTTAATTTCTTATCACTATCAACAAACAACTTTGATACACCCTAAATGTAATGGGGTGTGTCATTTTAGCAATAATTTTATATACTCAAAAGTTTTATATAAAGTATTTAAAGTTTGTATTTATATTATTAACATATTTTTTATAGTCGGGGTCATATTCACTATTCTACAAAGCTGAATCTCAAATCAGAATTTTCCTTTTACCTATGAATCCCAAATTTTGCAAAAGATTATTAACATAAGAGGAAATAGAAATGTACTAGATTAGTAGAAGATAGAAAAAGAAACTAAATGTCAACATTTTTTGTTTAATGCATTCATTATAACATTCTTGCATTCAATTTAGGTGTTAATTTAGGGTTTCAAGATATTGTTGCTAAGTTTTTCCCATAATTATTTAGGGACTGAAACACCAATGAGCATTATTAGAGCTCAAACATATTCCATTTCATAATTTTGCACCGTCTGTCACGACGCATGAACATACAGGTTAATACAAGTAATGAGAACAAGAGGAGATTAGGTTCAATGAATTTTAATGATACTGTATACTTCATAGAACAGATATTTGAACATATTGCACTTATATCTCAGTAAGTACTAAGTTAAATAACAATAAAGTAATGAAGTGTGGCAAACTTGCTTAAGTAATAGCCACAAGGGGGCGAGAAGCGCCAAGACAATAACACACGCCAAAACGGGGTGTTACTCATTTTACTATTTACATGTCAAGTCGGCCTGGCAAGCAGACCAAGTGCGTACCCCAGGCAAGTTCTAGTTTAGCTATATTAGAGAGCCCTCGATACTTAGATACCATCCTAATCAGTGTGCAAAAACAGTTACTCGGAAATATCTAGATCCACGGGCCAACCGAGGACGAGACGCGTCCCACTGGTTGAGCACCCGCTGGGTGAGCAGCACCATAAAAATCTAACAATGAACAAGTGACACTGCAGCCGAGCCTGAGGGGCAAGACGGCCCACTAGCAGTGTACTTGCAAAGTGAGAGTAGCAAAATAATAACAACACTATACCACGGGCCAATCATGAAAGGTATGAGCGGCCCACAGTTTAACTACCCAAATACAACATTGGGATAGGCCAGTGAACCTAATTAGGTACAAATCATCGGCCTCCATATAGCCTAAACTATCTCCTGCCTAGGCAAGCTATCCTAAATATACAACAATGGACACATCATGTGTGTCGCGGGATTCACCATCCCGGGCGCGAGAAGCGCGCTATACCGCAATTGTTGATTGCAGTCTGTTCTCCTGGCTCAGGAGACTCTACATTAAATCTTATATAACTAGCCTAATAGTAACATAACAACAGTGTCTCACAATAGACACGGATAGTATCCTATTATTATTATTCCCTACTAAATAAAACTTCCATCTATCCTCGCAGGACGTTGACTAACCCTAACATATTAATCTGGAGTCTACTCGTCTTATCTCATCTTCGTAGTTGTAAAGTCCTTCGCCTTCCCCCGGTATAGAATATCCATTCCCCTAGGATAGTAAGACCACCGTCGACTAGATGATAGATTCTGACTAGAAGTGCGCGCTGATTCGGACTGCGTAGACGATGTTTCAGCGATCGTCTGCTGGCGCGTTCTGTGCTAGTTCCCAGCAGTCAGGCGAATATATAGTAGATAGGCCCGTACGAAGGGAAGGGGGAAGCTCCCCACTCTTCTAGAAGGCCGATCCACGCGGGCCAACGGCTCTCTTGGAGCAGCCAGTTGGTTGGTACTTGTGGCCGAAAGCGGAGTTATTCATTCCCAGCAGTGGTGACCGGTCACTTATCTTCTATGGTGTGTCATCGAATTGGGCATCAGGCTTTCAGGACGAGTCGGCGAAGTGGTATGTAAATAAAGAGATATCTTATTAGCGAAGCATTTACATTAGTATGTTATGTTTAACTTTGATGATTTGCAGGAACTAGCCACACATACGTTCTCTTGCACGTTTTAACGGGGCTAACCCCAGTTTGCCCGTTACAATTTAAAGAATGTTTTATCTTATTTTGAGTTTCAACTTTACTTTATATCCATTACTGTTCTCAGCCAATGGTCTGGGTCAGTTTTTTTTATTCAAGCCATATATTTTCCACTTTAGGCTAGCTAGTCCTGTCGTAGTTTCTGACTAAAGACTAGGACAGCCATAACATCCAGTCCCTGGCCGTTAATTTATCATTGTGAAAGAATAAACCCACATTTCACCAATGATAAATGTTTCGGCCATGCCAGGAATCAAACCTGGGACCCTTAGCTCTGTAGGCAGACACACTACCGACTGAGCTAAGGTGTCGGATATAATCTCAACTATCCTTAAGTATTCGAGGTTCCCATCTCTAATATTTTCCAGGTAATAAAATTACCCTGCGTTTTCTTAAAAACTGCCTAATTTTGTTTCTTTTAAACATAATAATAAAGTAAAACTTATTTTATTAACCAATTTAGTGACAAATAAGGTAGTAGATACTGATTCAAAGGACTTACATATAATCCCCACCAGATGTGCCAAGGGGATTTTTCCTCATTGATTCTCTAGACAAATGTTTGCTTATTTTATTAAATCTTGCACTCTACTATTTTCCATCAAGTTTTCTAGCTTAATTCTGATAGTCAATACTTTTGCATTAGTGTACAACTAAAAAATAATAATTGGTGATTAAAATTAAGTTTGGCTTAAATATGCCTTCCATTTCTTTTAGGGTGGAGGAAGTGGTCTTCTGCGCCGAGAGAAGGTTCTAGAGTCTGTAGTGAGGAGTATGAGCAATGTTACCAACCTTCCACTCACTATAAAAACTAGGACTGGTGTGTATACAGATAAGAACATTGCTCATACTCTTGTACCTAAATTTAGGGATTGGGGTGCCTCTCTTATAACGGTAAGTTAAATGTGTGCCTGTCAACATGTGTATTAAAATTCACCTTTGTAGAAAGGTCACACAGTAGAGTGACTATGTACTGTTTTAAGGCTCCCAGGATTGATTTCATTTAGGGCCAACACATGCTTCATTGTGGAAATCAGAACTTATCCTTTCACAGTGATGAACGATTACTGGGGAATTAAGTGTTTTGTTTGCTCTAGAGTTAAGCTAATCTGTAAGTTGTGTTCTGATATATATTCATTTGGTTCAGAAAGTCAGTCTAAGAGTTTCCAAATAAAGATAAATGAAAAAGGTGTCGTGTCGAACTATACTCAAAGAATATTTGACGCAGTTTATTCATTTTAGTGTTGAGAAGAAAGTAATTATTTATAAAAATTAGTATTAATAATGCAGATTTGAATCAGGGATAGGTGACATACTTTTGTAAGTGCTGCCGTGAACGTTCAAGTTTCTAATGTCATAGAGTAAGAAAGTGAACTTTTAGGCTACTAACACATTTTTTGAGCTTTTTTGCCCTAGAATATTTTGTAATTTTGTTTCCAGAGATTGGTTCGTATCCTATGCATATTTTGCGAAAATTTTGCACCTTTTTATTTTATGGTTTGATAATATATATATGTAATACATGAAGAGATTCCTTTTAACAATAATTACCGGAAATCTACCCAACCTATTTTCATCATTTTTTAAAAAACAAAATCTTTTACACAAATAATGTGCCCATAATTTTAAAATTTTCAAAAATATTCAAAGGGAAAGCCGCAATTTCACAAAATAAAAATTTCAACAGTAGTTTCTAGGATTTAATTTCTTAAAAATAAAAGAATTTTACTTCAAGGATTATCGCATAGAAGCTTATAAATTTTCAATAGCGAATCTGAAATTTATTCAATTATATTATTTACATTAATCGAGTAATATATGGACACTATTATAACAGAGTTCCTGATGTAATAAAAAGTGGTCGAGGTCTCTGAAAAAAAAGTCTTGAACTTTAGATTTGCACTAACATCTTTAAACATCTGGCTTGTCACTGGGATTTCTTACAACCCCTGGGACTTGAACCAGCAAGAAAGTTGAATCGTTTAATTTTTCGTTCAGATACAACATGTTCCTTTTAATTGGTTGTTTCATATTAACTTATTGTAGTTTTATCTTTTTTATACTTTCTTTTACTACAATATGAGTGTTGCAATAGTTTAGTTTGTTGGGACATTAGGTATATGCATTATTATAAAAAAAACTTAACAATTAACTTGGGGAACTATAGCTAGTGCTAGACATATTAATTACTACTAGACATTTTTAGTCGCTTAATGTTACATATTGGGTATAAAGCTTACTTTTGTTTTCTCCAATTGAAGAAAAACATTTTATTAGGGTTTGACCATAATAAATAGAACTAAATTAATAATAGTGTATCAACAAATAATGTATATTTCAGAAATAAAAAAATTACTGTTTCTAATAGGCTAATAGGTACTTTATAATAAGATGAATTAAATACCTTTGTTTTCCTTGAAAATATAATTAAATGATGCATTAGAAATTGGCATGATTCATCTAGGTATAATTTGGTTAAATTTTTAGTCAAAATCTGTGAGTGGTAACTACTTTTACTAGAAATTTACTCAGGATATATTCATTTGTAGATATTTACTTTTGTGTATTGGTAGTGCCTAATCCTAAAGCGCATACATAAATATGCTCTAAATTATTTACATTTTTAATAATAAGGTCCATGGACGCAGCAGGGAACAGCGGTACACAAGAAATGCTGACTGGAACTATATTGAAACATGTGCAAAGCTGGCCAGCCCCACTCCCATTTTCGGAAACGGAGATATTCTATCATATGAAGACTATGAGCGAGTGAGCATAGACTATCCTTCCATAAAAGGTGTTATGATTGGTCGTGGCGCCCTCATCAAACCATGGTTGTTCACCGAGATCAAAGAGAAAAGGCACTGGGACATATCGAGCTCTGAGAGACTTGATATTTTGAGAAAATATGTCAACTATGGTTTGGAACATTGGGGCTCAGACACCAAGGTAGGTGAAGATGTGGGACATAGACATAATACATTTCCTTGTCAAATTAAATTGGTGTAACCCACTTTGTTGGCCGCGTGGTTTATGGTCTACAAGACTAGACTGGCGATGACAGGGAGATCGAAGTTCAAATCTTGGTCAGGTGTACTGAGGTGGTTTTTTCCAAAATGGTTTTCCACTATCCCTCCACATAAATGCGGACACACTTCTTCTAAGTATAATCTTCCTAATCCTTAAAGCCATTAGTGTAATTAGTATGTAAGCGTAAAATCCGAATAGGTAGTAATGCATAAAATAAATAAAAAGTGGTGTAGATGTATCTCTGTGCTCCGTGTCTCAATATCTATCTGGGACATTCATATTTTAACTACACCTCTGTCTTTATGCCCACCAAATTTTGGGTTGTATATTTTATCAATCATATTCACCAATTATATTTTTTAACTTATTTAAAAATACATTTTACATTTTGGTGAAGGATATTACCCTATTTTTTTACATCCATTACTGTTTATGGCTTATGGTCTGGGTCAGTTTTTATATTCAAGTCATATATTTTTCCATATGTTTTTATCAGTACAAATCAATTTTTCATATTATAATAATATTAATCTAAACACCCAATTTACTTTTACTCCTTCCCATTCTTATAATCTTTGACTCATAGGGTTAATATTTATACGTATTTCATTGTTTGACTCGAGGCATCTGATAAATTTCATTGGTTAACTCCTACAAACAAATTTTAATAACTATAATTTGTGCCCTTATTAGTCTTTAAGGTATCAAGTTAAATTTGTTCAACCTATCTTTTAGGTGTCGAGTCAAATTTTTCAACCTTTCAATTTATGAATTTTTAATCAAGCATATTATATTAAGCAATGTTGAAAGGCTTAAAAAAAATCTTAGGTCGACACCCATTCTCTTTGACATCCATAATTTCCAAATTAGCATAAAAATTGCAACCAAAAAACTTATCTAACAGCACACAAATCTTAAACCAAATGCGTTTTTCTCCTTTTGTAGTTGTTCAAACTGTTGCAATATTTTCTTTATAAAATTTCTAGCACTTTAACAATAGTTTCGGCTATTTGTTTCATTAATATATGCAATCCTGTACAATTATATATATAATTGTCGAATGGCTGGAAATTGGCCAACTACCGAGTCGCTAATGGCTGCGTTGTTTGATGGCTGTGATCTTTGATAATCACATGTTTATAAGCTGACGACTTCCGCACGTCCATCTTAGACTCTGCCTTAAACTATGAGGGAAGAATTACCATGGGCACAGGACGAATCCTGGATAGCTCAGTGGTAAGAGCATTGGCGTACTAAGCCGAAGGTCCCGGGNACCATGGGCACGGGACGAATCCTGGATAGCTCAGTGGTAAGAGCATTGGCGTACTAAGCCGAAGGTCCCGGGTTCGATTCCCGTGTCCAGGTGTCATTTTTCAATTTTCAGAATATGATATCTACCATATTTCATTTGGTGATATGGACTGTTTGTATTATGGCCAAGGACTTTTAAAAGTTGCATATTATATACTTCATGGCTTTCCTTGAGCCTAGTATAAGGTAAATACTGTCTAAGAACACACACATTTAATGATATTTGATTTCGATTTAAATATAGGAATATTTGGCTGCATTTATCAACTAAAGAAGTGAATGTAAATGTAAAAAAAATCTTTTTCTTGGAATTTTCATTTTTTTGATTCACTTTTACTTTACTTGTGTGAAAGGGGCCTTTGCACATGCACATTGCTGAGTATTTCAGTAAGTAGTAGTCACCAGAATGTTTTTTTATTTCTTGCCATTCAACACTTCTACATTGTTTGTGCTTTATCCAGGGTGTTGAAAACACGCGTCGTTTCTTACTTGAATGGCTTTCATTTTTGTACCGCTACATTCCTGTTGGTTTATTGGAAGAGCCTCCACAGAAGATCAACCAGAGACCACCTGGGTACAGGGGGCGTGATGATCTGGAAACACTGATGGCGAGTGCTAACTGTACAGATTGGATTAAAATCAGGTACAGTCTGTCTTTAATATATACCACTCTAAATTATTTTAGTTTTAGCTTCTCCTTGAATATATTCACATCCAATTCATCCATTTCCTTTGTTTGTCCTTTATGTTAGTAATTTTTTTACATGTTTCTATCCACGGGACCTATCAATCCTTACTCTTTTTATTTTTTTCCAAATCCTTCAGCTCTGACAAGACGTGTATTAATCACAACTTGTGAATGTATGGAATCTCAGGCCTACATGTGGTTCGGATCCCACGTTAAACTGTAGGTCCTCCATTTCATCTCACAATCCCCCTACCATTACACATTAGTGTAAGTGCTTACAACAAGAACGGCTAGTAAGACGTGGTGCTAATAATACTATTTTTATTCGTTGTGTATTTTTTGTTTACTATTTTAGGAAGTTTGTATTAATTCTATTTGATTCATATTTCTTGCAGTGAAATGATTTTGGGTCCAGTACCAGAGAATTTCCTGTTTTTACCGAAGCATAAGGCAAACTCCTGGAACTAAGATTTATGCTTTAATTTATTTCAAACTTCTGGTAAGTCTCTAGGATCAAGATAAGGAAAGACCCGCCTTGGTGGCATATTAGTTAACGCGCTAGTTTCGTGTTGAGATAGACTTCCAAGGACGGGGAGATCGAGGTTCGAATCTTGGTCGGGTGAACTGGGGGTGGTTTTTACTAAATGGTTTTCCACTTTCCCTCTACGCAAATCTGGATTCACTTCCTCTAAATTCGACCTTCCCTATTGCTAACCCATTAGCTTCATTAGTACTTAAGTGTATAACCTGAACAGGTAGTAAAACGCAGTGTTAAAACAAAGTTAAGGAACTATCTTTACTTCTGGATCTACCAACCATGCATGCTTATTCTGTTCTCAATGAATTTGACACCCTTTCTTTCTTTAAAAGAGTGATGAAAACTTGTCCGTCATCACATCTAAATATTTAATAATACCTGTGTGTGCATATAATTTGTGTGGTATATTAATTCTTTTTGAGTGTTTTTTGTCTCATTTTTCAGGACACCACACTTGGGTTAGTAAAACATCCGGACAGATAAGAATTGACCATTTATCTCAAATATTTTCATTTGTTAGTAATTTAACTGAATATTATTTAATGTTGGTATAAACAGTCTTATGTTTTATTATTTTCAATGTCCTTTCTCTAAAGACAGAAAAAGATTTTTGTTTTACACCTGTGTTAAGTTTTAACATTAAAAAAACCACTTTACAATGGCATTTTTTATTGGATATGCAGATTTATTTTATTATTTTTTTAGAACCATAACCTTATTAAGCTAAGAGAAACTTCTTTATTCCTTCTTCTTTGTTATAAAGGTTGTTACCATAGGTTGACTTGTGTTTTTATTTGAAAAGTTGCCTTAAAATCACTATCACTATAATAGTTATCAAAAAAATTTCACTTATTAATTTTATGAGTAATATTTATGAAATAAAGTGTCATCATTTGCACCCAGATGAATATGTTTACATGAGTATGTGTGAGTACATACATTCATCTGTACCATTTTTTATATTACATGTTAACATATTGCAAGTCAGCTATTTACAATTGATAGATAGTTTTAGATACATTTCTGAATCTAATTACTTTAAATAATCTTAAAAAAACCCTCAGTTGTATGAGCTCACAAGTAGGGGTCTGCGATCTTGGTTTTTTTCATTCAAATCGAACTCAAGTACAGTATTTTTAAAAGCTCCCGAGTTTGAGTTATAAACTTGACATTTTAATAATTTAATATTTCCCCAAAATATTACTTAACTTAATTTAACCTTTAAGAAAACGTAAGCATCATAAACAATTAGAAATTTGAAGTGTTTCGTTTACTATTCCTTAGTGTAATCGTGCATGCTCACATCTTCTGTTCCATTTCCATTCCTTTATGCACATTTGCACATGTGTGTTGTACGGACTCTACTTAGACATTATTTTATTGAGAAATTTACTTTAATTTTCAATGCCTATAAAAGTTGATGGTGATATTTAAAAATTAAAAATAATATTTCTAGCAAACAATTTGAAATATTAAGTGCTTTTTTAATACAACTGTGGTAAGTTTGGTAAAATATGTTTTGAAATAAATAAGATCAACATTGATTTTAAACATAATTCTATAACTAAATATTAACTAAACTAGAGCTAGTTTTGTAGCTAAACGTATTAATTTATACAAGTTTTAAATATCTTAAGTTTGAAAACATTTAATACAATGATATATTCTTGATATTATATTTTTAAATAAACATAAACTATGATTTAGAAAAGGACCCGGTAAAAATAGTAACAATCATTCAATTATTTGGTAATCTTCTAGCTATTTTATTTTCATTTTTTTGTCATGGCAATACAAGTAAACAACTTCAATCAAGTAATATTCAAAATGAACGACAATATTGAATAAATTTACTGGTCGAAAGTAGTTTTAAAGCTCTATTAGTTATTAATGTGAAAATTGAAATTAATTTTTAACAATTTATTAAGTAACAGAATGATTTATAAGTGTAAAAGCTGATATTATCTCATTTAAATAGACTATGCTTACTATTATGTTTTAAAAATTGATTATAAAGTACATCAAGTGGAAGCTCGAAAATGATGAGCCTACAAAACTCACAATCTTGAGCTTAAGCGACGAGCTTGGCCTGAAGCTCGGAATACGAGTATTCGAGAACCCTACTCACAAGTGAGCTATATCGGCTGAATGGCCACCGCCATTAGCTATGGTAGTGCCAACATTTGCAGATAGAGGGTGTCATGTGGTCAGCACAACAATCAATCCCTCTGGCTGTTGATCCTATTTTCTTATATCATAGTTGCTACTTATTTATTCTTGTAGCTCCTCATTTGTACTTGTGAGTTTGACCTTGCCGGGACCCACAGCTTCACAGAAAAATTCTAGATGCACCGAGTACCGAACCCAGGACTTCTGGATCTGTAGCCATGAAATTTGACCACTAGATTACAGAGGCAGGAAATGTCCTTAAAAATATATTTAAAGATTTAAGAAAAATAATTAAAAGCCAAACTTGGTTATTTTGAGCCAAAAATCAGATTTCTTCTCAAAAGTTCCAATATACCCTTATGGCACAAATTGTAGTACAATTCCTTACAATAATTACAAATACTTTTATAATAATGAAAATTGATAAAGAAATAAAAAGGATATCCCCCTGTCATCTACAGTCCAGTCTATTGCTAGAGTGACACCTTATAGGAAGACTATCCGACTATTGAAGCGGGCTACCTGCTGTTAATCACAAAATACTTTTATAGATTTTCAGAAGTGAATTGGGCTATATTTTCATATTTATATATTTCTTAATTTGAAAAGCAGAGTTCTACTTAACACAATGTCAAAGCATAAAATTTCCCTTTTCAGTAAAAGATGAGCTTTTATTCTGCGATGGCATATTGTTTCCTTCCAAGATGTTTGCCACTGTTCATATTGTCCTCAACCCAAATTACTCTCATTGGAAGCTATTTAACAAGTGTAGATTTTCAAACCTACTGCAAACAAGTATGCTTCATCTTACAATTTCAAGAAACTGGACTTCTTCTTTCAGCAGAAAATCTATAACTATAGGGAAAAGAGAGATAAAGAAAGCTTCACTAATCGCGTAAAGGCTCTTATTCATAAAATAGGTAAAAACCAAGAGAATAGCCAAATTTTGGCACTATAAAATAAACATATGATATTCAGAATAACATTAAATGCATACATCTCAACTGACTACGTTTTACAATAAAGGAAAAGAAAATGGAAATAGGTAAAGTCTGGTCCCTAATTATTGCAAACCTGAATGGGTGGTAACGTAGACCAAATGTCAGAATCGTCTAGTCTGATTTAACAGCGATGGGAGGGGTGGATTAGGGTTTGAATCCCAGTCGGGTATATTGCGAGGGTCTTTTTTCTTCTCTAAAGTGCTACTTTCCCTCCACACAAATGTGGTTACATTTCATATCAATTGCACCATCTTAATCCCTACCCTGCTAAAGTTTCAAAAATGCATTTATAAAATAAAATTTCATCATCCGCATCGTGAACTGTTTCCAGCCTGTGGCCGGGTCTGTTTGGTAAAATGCTTCCATCTCCCTTTGTCCTTCCACCATTCTTCCTCCTGCACTCTCTTCCACTCTGCTCCTCTCACTTGCATACTCGCTGCTATATTATCTCCCATCTCTTCCTTGATTTCCCTTGCTGTTTCTTCCCCACATACTTCATATCCATTAATCTTCTTGGAATCCTCTCCCCTTCCATCCTCTTTAAGTGTCCATATCATCTCATACTAGCTTCCTCAACTATCTCGTGTACCCCAACTTTAGACCTTACAGCTTCATTCCTAATCCTTTAGCTTATGGTGACACATAGAATGCTCCTCAAAAACTTCATTCCCATGACCTCCACATTCCTTGTTTCTCTTTTATCCAAAGTCCAAGTTTCCACTGCATAAGTTACTATGGGTATGAAGTTTGCTTTATACAGCACTTTATTACACTTCAGGGGCACTTCTCTTTTCCATAGGTCCCCTACACACCTCGTCACCTGAGAATGCAAGTGTCCTTTGTCCAAATTTTCACTTTTTTATAAAAGAGCATTGAAGTTTGACCTTGTCTATAAAACCAATGTTACTATATGACAACTCGAGTTTGTATCTTCTTAAGTAATTATATAGTAGTCTCAATTTCACTGCAGATGAATCGTATGCATTATAAATAAACGAAAAACACCAAATACCTCAAATTTAACAATTATGGAGATAGACCACTTGCACCTCGGGTGACAACCTGTAAAAGACCTCTCTCTGCTGTCCCCTTTTGCCTATATCACACTACCCAGATACTTCACTCTTTGCTTCTTTCAAATCTACTCCAACCAGTTCTATCACCTTTCTTGGCCATGTATAAATAGCATTTATAAAGGAATAATGCTTTATTATAAACTTGACAGTCAACAATATTTTTTTAAATTATTGTAATGCAGATTTTATTTTTGTAAATAATACCTCGACCATACCATTATAACTTTTATTCATTAAACTAATATTTTCTATTTTGGACTCTTGTTTTCTAAATAAGATGAATTTAATTGTTATAATACTGAAATAATTGACAACTGCACTATGAGGTGTGTTGGCATTATTTACAGCTTAATATTATTCTTTTATAATATGGTATCAAATGTTATAAAAACTACTTTTATCAATAAACAACCTAATTAAATTAGTGGGTGCGTACTAATTTAATTGGTTATTTATGCTACTTTCTTTTTATCCATCCTTTTGCCCATTAATGGCTTTTCAAAAAACACATCTTTGCTAATTTTTTTTAACATTTTGTCCTTCAAATTCCACTGACTTTGAAATGTGAATTATAGATATCCCGAAAGAGTTTACCAAGTTTGGTCGAAATTTTTAGTTAAAAATTATATTGCTCGAGTAATAGCTATGTCATTGGCAATCTAGTATATTGCAAGAGTAGCGTCTTAGACCATGTGGCTACCGAAACAGGTTTTGTTTATTTCCATGGACCCTTTTGCATTAGTAAAAAGTTTTTGTTTTAATAATTTAGTGTGTTTTATTTTGGAACATTTGGTTTTTAAATGTTGCTAACTTGAGTTTCAAATAGAAATAAAAGTGTAATGTTGATGGTTATTGTCGTGGGAAAATTGTTGTAAATAAAGTGGTGAATTGGATAAAAGCTGTGCAGAGTAAATTATTTAGTAATTTAATAATCTATTTGTTCTAGAGAAGTATAACCAACCCAAAGGTCCAAGGTGTGAGAATCTGTCAATTTTCTTATATAAACATTGTGTATAATATTATTGTATTGTTTCTGAGCCAGCTAAAGAGGTTTATAATTATTATTATTAGCAAATATTTAAGAAGATAAGAACATGAAAAGATAATATCAAAACATGTCCATTTTTTTTGACATGAAATAAATTAAGAATTTTTTTGGTTTGAATCACCTTTTTTACTTTCCAAAAAAATGTCGTCATTTTGGTGATTTTGAACTTAATTCAATTATTTAGTGGGTTTCAAAATAAAGTAGAAACGTGTCAAAATAGATGAAGAAAATTAGTTGATAATTTAAAAACTACTACATTTTTAGAAACATTTTAGAATATATTTTGTATAGTCAGCATTTGCAGCTTTTAAAACTAAAATGCCCATAACTTGATAGATTTATTTTTGTGAATCAATTACAAGTTTTTATTTAGTTTTAAGTTCAAAGTTTTATATAATTTAATTTATTTTCAAATGTAAGATTAATTAATAAATTAAGGTTTTTGAAAAAATCTACATTTTTATACAAAATTTGTGTGAAACATTGAGAATTATTTTATTTACATTTTCACATTCATTTTTCAATTAATCCATTCATAGTGTAATGTTGTTTATTGTTGGTATCTCATACTCTTTGTACTTTACCACATTTTAAACATGGAAAGACAGCTGACAATCTGCAATGCATTTCAATGCACCTGAAGGATTCTCTTATTTATTAAAAACAAAACTCATAATTAAAAACAAAATTACGAATATCATAAGATCAAAGATGTTTACTTTAATCAATTTGATGAATATATTAATAAATAATCTTAAGTTTAATACAAGAGTTTATAGGTTGAACAGACAGTATATTTTAGTAATGACGACTTATGTCACCATATGTAGTCTCTGGCCACATACAATCACACCCTGACGGTATTTCTTTGGTGAATGACTCCCAACACTCGCTGTTGAATTGCCGGCGGAGGAAATACATAGTCTGGGATCGAGGCATGCAGGAGAATCCGGGGTACACACATTTCTGAAAATCATTCAAATTATTAAACTCGTATCCAGCCAATAGGTCTTAGAACAGTGGTTCCCAAATTTTTAATTCAGAATAGCAGTTTGTGGTATCTGTTAAGGAAAATAATGCATTTGATGGCTCATTCATTCAAAATTTAACTAGTCTATATGTTTTTGTTTTCATTAATTTTGGGCAGTGATAATGGCTTTTCAAAAGTTCCTAGAGTCTAAGATCACTCCCTCCAACACTCCACTGCCCCATTATTGCTTCTTAGCGCCCCATAAGTAGTCCCACCACAGCTTAAGGGGCGATACAGCCCACTTTGGGAACCACTGGATTAGGATATATAGGTCGCTTTTTCACAAGGGGCTTATCTGATATCTAAAGAAGCTGCAAGATCAACTTTCACAGATTAATGTGGCAAGTCATGTTGTCAATGTTGACCGCCAAAAAATATGTTTGTATTTTATACACGTTCCATCGTATGAATTTGGACTATAGCAACAAATTTTGATACTGTTGACTTCTTTGCCACCAATCAAATGCAAGGGGATACATGCAGATGAAAAGAAAAGTGAGGGGGTTTTTAATTATATCCTTACCAGAGGATAAACTATTTTGATTTGATAATATGTCTCATTTATTGGTCTGTTTGAGTTTGATAACCAGGGCTGTGTTTAGAGGAGGGCAAACTGGGCGACTGCCCAGGGCAGCAGGTTTAAAAGAGTGGTAAATTATATTTTAAAAAAAGTAAAATTGATGATAGAAAATAAAATATCCTGCCCGCCTGGAGAATTTTGTCACAGTATGGGGAAAAAAACAACTTATATGTTCACGATGACCAAATATTTGCAGATCTTGGCAGTATGGGGCATGAAGCACTGATGCCGAATTCTCCCAGTATATTGTTCATTCACGGCTCGCAGAGTGGATTTGTTCATTCAGCTGGCTTGATTTATCAATCAAAAAACACTTGGTCATAGATCTTGGCATTTTTATTTCTTTATGTTGATGAAGCTAAGTGACTGGTATAGCTTGTAAGTTGTATGCTCTCCTATATTATCACTTACATGTTTAAATAATATATTCAAAGTTATTTTATTCTCCTCAAAGTGTTCTCAATCATAGTTTTGTAATTAATATTCTTTATGGAAATAATAATTTTGAAAAGTAGTGTTTATTTGTTCTTATTAAATTATCAGAAAGCATTCTTGCTCAATGTTTATTTCATAATGTGAATGGTGGTTGCTTATGTTGGAATGTGTTAATTACTTCATAGGTTATGTTTGAACTTTGAGAGCTTTCTTTAAGTAAAGAAAATCATGGATGAAAGAGACTTAGTGGGTTCAGTATCAACCTTAGGCCAAAGAAAAAAAAGGAATAAAGAAGTAGTACAGAAGAAAGTTCTACATTTAAAACTTTTCATAAAATCTGATTTTAAGATGATATCAAAGTAAATTAAAAAAACTGTAAAATATATTTTCTATGTAAGAAGGGGCAGCAAAAGTTTTTTTTTGTCCAGGGATGTCAGGATGCTTGAATAGGGTCCTGTTGATAACACTCCATTGTTTAAAAATAACTATAAGCGTGGTGTTTTTGTGTGTAAGTTAATAAAAACTTCTGTTTTGTGCAAACTTATTTATATGGAAATTATCTCTATTATAAAGTCTCAAAGCTGATTCTTCACAAAACAAGGAATTAATATTTCAGTACCTATACAACTGTTGTGCATTCTCCAGTTCACTTCTGACTTAAAAAAAAACTTCTTAAGTTTTTTACTTTATTAATTTTCAATATCCTTTAAATATCTGATTTTAAAAGATTTCATAAATGCATTTTAGTGTGATAATGACTAGTGCAGGGGTTCCCAAACTTTTTGAGACAACCTCACCCTTCACATGTCAGATTTTATGTGTGATGCCTTTGTACCCAATATTAAAAAAAAATGCCTATATTCGATTTGGTGGCAATTTTTAAAAAGAAAATGTTATCGCTTGACCTTGGCTCAGTCCATTTTCAGAACGTAGTAGAGAGAGTTATGCAAGACGTCACACCAAATTTTCAAGGAGCAATAGAATCTGGAACTCATACTAAGGGAGCACATTCAAATTAAAAACTATGTGTTTTCATGTATCATTTATTCCATTCTTTAAAATATGTATGAGTACACATATTAAAAATGTGTACGTTGTATTTCACTATAGATTATAACTTTTAGGTTTTCCTCATAGATGCGACACCACAGTGCGTTGTGACGCACAATTTGGGAACCCCTGGACAAGAGTATATTTTATTCTTACCAGCAATGAATGTATTTATACCTCATTTGGAAATAGTTTTTTCTGATTGTGGACAGTGAATAACTTTAATTTAATTCAGTCAGTCAATGAGTATTAGTTTTTTTTAGTGTGTTACATGGAAGAAGATGCATTTTAATCTACCCTGAAATATCACAAGATTACCTTCACTGTGGTGAAGCTTATAAAATAGAGCCAAAGTGTAGTACTTCAAGGTAGGGTTGCAACATTCTAGGTAATTGGAGGAATATGGACAAACAGGTAGGACAAACATGACTTTTTGAATCAAATAAAAGATTGAAGTTTTCCACTTTGAAAATTCCAAATATCTACATATTTCGGTTGATCATTAATACCTAAATGCTCGAGGAACAAAAGGTATTTGGCATAGGAGTGTAGAATAACTCTTTGTGAATCGAATGATGTAATACTGGTCGCAACCACACAAATTAGAGGGATACTTCTGTGAACTGACCAGGTTGTAGTCATTTCACAAAATTTAAATTTTCCCCTATCAATATTTCACAATTTGACTAGATCAGTTGATCAATATGCGAAGAGTCCAACCAATTCACAAAGTAGTCAGTTTTGGGCCTTGTCCGTAACATACCTGGTTCGAAGACACCACAGACCCAGAACCAGCTTTCTGTGTGTTGTAAGTCTTGCAGTGTGTCTCCATATAATGGGCAGGTTGGTACTCGTGTTCTCCGTCATGCAGGTGGACGGTCTTGGTAGTAGTTTCGCAGAGTGGGCGGAAATCCTTAGTATAAAAATATGTTAACATTAGAGGTGGAGGTTACCTGGCGGTCTAGGGGTAAGGTGTCAGACTTCTGTGCTGGCGGTCGAGATTCAATCCTCGGTCCCGGCACAGATTTATCTGATTACCAAACCCTTCCTTCACCTCTGACAAGACATCTTGTGAATGTGTGGAATTGGAATGCCAGGCCTCCACCGTGGTTCGGATCCCACGTTAAACTGTAGGTCCTCCATTTCATCTCACAATCACCCTACCATAACACGTTAGCGTATAACCCGGACGGGTAGTAAGACGCGATGCTAATAATAATAATTAGAGGTGGGTCTAATAAACTATTTGGCGGATTCAAATCTTCCTTTTACCTACAAATCTCGAATCAAAATCTTGGAAAATGTGGTTTAAGTAACAGATTTACTTATTACTTTAATTCTTAAGTAGCAATAGAGAATATAAATAGCAAGTCCATAGGCTGGTCAACATTTCATTTTTTATTTATTTCACTCCTTAAGGCTATATTTTTCAAATATAATATGATTGAAACAAACTCTAAATATCTTCTAAAGGCATCGAATAAAGATTTAAAAAAATCTGTTTAGAACCGTTTCAAATATCTTCTAGGAGCATCAAAATAATAATAAAAAAAACTCTTAAGGGAGACCACTCCAAATATATTCTAATGGCGTGTAGTTAAAAAAATGAATATAAAGTGTGAAATTTGGATATACTGTGTGGATTATGGTCATTCATATATGGTGTAAATTTTTTATGTGTATTCTTGATATAGGGTGCAGATATTTTTTATATAGTGTGTGGCTTCTGAATACAGGGTGCAGATTTTTGATTTAGGATATGTATTTTGAATATGTTAACTTTAATTATTTGTTCAAGGGTTAAAACTTCTGTGTAATATGACATTTGAAATAAATTAGAAATGCTTACAACCGTGGTTTCCCTCCCTCTCTTGTCCAAGGAGGAGAATAACTCGTCTCCGTAATCTGCCTCTACTTGTTCGTCCAACATGTAAGGCAGCATGTAGGCTGGCAGGTTTGAACCGATACTCCTCTCCTTTCGCAAGTTGTCAGTCTGGAAAGAGGAACACTGGTGTTTTAGCGAGTACTCTTTTCGTGTTTACAAAGTATAGAGACAGCCCAGAAGTAGGTTTCAAGCGGCCTAGGACGAGAGGTATCTCTCACCCCACGGATAATAGCTAGTCACCCGCTCCGGTGGCCGCGTGGTCTAACGCGCTACTCTCGCAGTAGACTAGACTGCATATGACGGGGAGATCGAGGTTCTAATCTTGGTTGGGTGTACTGAGGCTGATATTAACAAAGTAGTTACCCGCCTCGGTGGCGTAGTTGGCTAACGCGCTAGTCGTGTTGAGTTAGACTGCTGAGGACGGGAAGATCGAGGTTCGAATCTTGGTTGGGTGTACTGAGGCTGGTATTAACAAAGTAGTTACCCGCCTCGGTGGCGTAGTTGGCTAACGCGCTAGTCGTGTTGAGTTAGACTGCTGAGGACGGGAAGATCGAGGTTCGAATCTCGGTCGGGGGAGCTGGGAAAAGGGGGGGGGTCCCTAAAAGTTTTTCCACTCTCCCTCCACGCAAATGCGGGTTCACTTCCTCTTATTCAACCTTCCCAATTCTTAATTCATTAGCGTTATTAGTGGTTAAAGCGTATAACCCGAACGGGTGGTAAGACGTGGTGCTAAATATATAAATAAAGTAGTTTTCCACTCTTACTCCACGCAAATACGGGCACACTTCCTATAAATATAACCTTTCTAGTCCCTAAAACTATTAGCGTAATTAATAATAGCGTATACCACGAGGGTAGTAACTAGAAAGACACAGTGGTTAATAAAAACGCTACATTCAAGTTCTCATTGGAAGGCCCAACACCGATAACACTTTATTAGTGTTATTTTTTAGGTTTTGACAATGTATATCAAAATTGACAGATTGTAGATCACATGACTTGACGTAAGAATACGTGAAAGTGACTTTCT
Organism: Timema shepardi; assembly: GCA_902151425.1. Classification (NCBI taxonomy): domain Eukaryota; kingdom Metazoa; phylum Arthropoda; class Insecta; order Phasmatodea; family Timematidae; genus Timema; species Timema shepardi. The sequence goes on along the minus strand of CABFVX010003445.1, from coordinate 341 downwards.
AGCTGTCAGGTAAGGTTCTTGATTTGAAAATTGGACTACTACGTAAGACAGATCGTAATGGAGTTCTCTACTACAAGTGTTATTATTAGCACCGCGTATTACTACCCGTTCGGGTTATACGCACTTACGCTAATGTGTAATGTTAGGGTGATTGTGAGGTGAAATTGAGCACCTACAGTTTAACGTGGGATCCGAACCACGGCGGAGGCCTGGCATTCCACACATTCACAAGTTGTGAATAATACACGTCTTGTCAGAGGTGAAGGAAGGGTTCTGTAATCAGATAAATCTGTGCCGGGACCGAGGATTGAACCCCGGCCGCCAGCACAGAAGTCTGACAC